>JABUQX010140567.1:20000-37500 GCA_015478945.1 Trachelipus rathkii
TGAGCAATACTTCTTTCCATCATATGAGTGTACTATTCCAGCAGTTGGAATGTCTTTGATAACTTTAAGATATGGAATATCAATCGTTTTTGAATTGCCTTCAACTCATTTTCATTTTCATTTCTTTTCAGATTTATCTTAAATATTTTATTATGAAATTCTTTATCAAATCTTGACAATAAACATCCGCGCAACGTCCTCAGGGCAAAGCGCGGATGCGGATCTTTAATAATGTGTGGATGCAGATGTCATTTCACATCACTATACTCTCTCTCTCTCTACCTCACTCTTACAATCTTTATATATATATATATATATATATATATATATATATATATATATATATATATATATATATATATATATATATATATATACATATATAAACTACTATATATATATATATATATATATATATATATATATATCTGCATACATATATATATATATATATATATATATATAATGACATGTATAATCAGTGAATGTAAAGCTATATTTGACTTTTGTACTTGAATCTTTTAGGTCGTGCCTTTACGGAAGATACCGATAAAGTACATGTGTTAATAAAAACACACACACACACACACATATATATATATATATATATATATATATATATATATATATATATATATATATATATATATATATATATATATATATATATATATATATATATATATATATATATATATATATATATATATATATATATATATATATACTATATATATATATATAGGCTATTATTATAAGCTGTTGACTCAAGGAGAGAAAATCAATAATTAATGTATCATTATTTTAATAATTTTGGGTAAACCTAACCTAATATAACTTAACCCTAACCAAACATAACTAACTAATATTAACAGGTCAACAGCTTATAAATATATGTAATAATAATATATATATATAATATGTAATAATATGTATATTTCTTCTTTAATATATATATATATATATATATATATATATATATATATATATATAGCGGCACCTTTCCCCTCACTTACTAATTTTGAGTTATTTTAAGATAAAATTACTTTTAATTTTTATTTGTGAGAGTTTGTATTGTAGTTAAGTCGATAGTGTGGTAGTTCCATCACACTTTAAAAAATATTTTGAATTATAGTCTTATTTTATGTTCTAGGTGTTCAATTATATTGAATTGTAACCACCAGAAACCATGAGTTCTACCGCACGGTGTCCAATCATTTTACATTGCAACTCCAATCCAACTTTTTCAGTTTGAAATGTCCAGTGTCTAACTATTTTGAATTGAAATCCCAACCCAAGAGTCTTACCTTCTGTATCTCACTAGTACAGTCCAATGCAACGCTGTTCTCTTCAACTAGACAGGCCATCTCTATTTATTTAGTTGGATTTCAATTGGAATGGATATCTTCTCATCCAAATACTGAGGTCCTCTATTTAGGGGATTTCAATGTACACAACACTGAATGGTTGGGGTCCTCTCATACTGATTTAGGTGGGGATGAGGCCGAATCATTTAGCATTCTCAACGATCTGGAACAACTAATTAAAGAACCCACACATTCCGGATCGTCACAACCAATTCTTGAACATTCTTGAACATGCTGTACCACTAGTCCTTCTCTCTATAAATACACCACCTTCGCTCCTATTGGTAAATCTGACCACAACCTTATATCTCTTAATTTTAATACTTTCTCTCCAACAGCTCCATCCTGCCCTACGCGTTTTTTCTGGCACTTTGATCGCTGACTATAATTGGAATGACTGCTTTGACTCTGATGACGCTTCGGCTTCTGCCGATAAGGTGGGAGCTGTAATCGTTGATAAGATGAGCAGGTTCATTCCTTCTTTAACTAAATCTTTCTCCCCTCATAATCCATGGTTCGATCAGTGCTTGTTCTCTGGCCATTCAGGCTAGAGACAGTGCGTATCGGGAGTGGAAAATTCTCGTTCTCCTATCACTCTCGCTAATTTTCATTCTGCTAAAAATCGTTGCAGGGATACTCTTCGACGAGCAAAGCGGGCTTTCATCAAACGAAAGTGCACTAACCTCCTTGGTTCTCCTACTGACAAATCTTTCTGGCATCTTGCCAAAAACATCTCGTAACATCTTCTGTAAATCTGCCTTTCCTCTTCTTATTCGATCTGATGGTTCTGTTGCTAACTCTCCAACTGAAAAGGAAAATCTCTTCGGCCTCTATTTTCCTATTCCTCTAACTCAACCCTAGACGATTCTGTCATTCCTCTTCCTCCTCCTTCTCCTCTCAGGTGCCCTATGCCTTCGCCTGTGATTACATTTGATCGGGTGCATAGGCTCCTGAAATCTATGAAAGTTAGGAAGGCGGATGGCCCGGGTGGCATTCCTCCCAGAGTTTTGAGGGAGTGTGCTTCCGTGCTGTCCCCTCCCCTCGTTCAACTATATTATCTATGTCTCAATACTAACACTTTTCCTTAGTGTTGGAAGCACGCACATGTCCAACCTATTCCGAAAAAAGGAAGCCGCTCTGATCCTTCTAACTATCGCCCTATAGCTCTCACTTGTATTCTTTCTAAGATCTTTGAAACCCTTCTCAACTCTCATTTCTTAGATCATCTGGAATCTCATTCACTTCTTTACGGCTTTCGGCGTTCAGGGTCTACTGGCGATATACTTTCATATCTTTCTGATTTATGTTTCCGCCCTTAGGAACTACTGGGAGACTTGCGTGGTGGCGCTTGACATATCAAAAGCATGACCGGGTATGACACACGTCACTGCTTTCCAAGCTCCCCTCCTTTGGGTTTCCTCCTTCTCTTTGCTTATGTCTAGTTTTCTTTCAAATCGCTCAATATCGGCTGTTGTTGATGGGGCGACTTCTTCTTCTTTTTCTGTCAATAATGGTGTTCTTCAGGGTTCTGTCCTATCTCCTTCTTTTGATTAATGATCTTCTCACCTACACATCTAATTCTATTCACTCGTATGCCGATGACTCGACCCTTCATTCTTCAACTCATTTCAATTCTGCTCCCTCTTTTACTTCTAGAATTGCCTCTCGTCTTAATCTTTCCGATTCTATTCTCGCTGATTTGGATAGAATTTCCGATTGGGGTCGTTTCAACCTTGTGAAATTCAATTCTTTAAAAACCCAACTTCCACAAATCTCCCTCTCTAAGACACCTGCTAACTTTTCTATCTCTTTCGACGGTTCTCTCGTCTCTCCTGTTGACAATATAAACATCCTTGGCCTTAACGCAAACCATGTCTTGAAACCCCACTTACAAGCACAAATAGGATTACAACATCAATAAAACTGGGAGTTCTGTTTAGACTGCGAGACTTTTTTTCTCTCTCAGTTACTCCAGCTATACAAGGGCCTCATCCGCCCTTGAATGGAGTACTGCTCTCATATATTAGGATGCTCTGGTTTCACCCGGCTTTTGGATAGGGTCAAGTCAAAGGCCAAAAGGCTTATAAACTGTTCTGTACTTTCCACTTCACTTGACCATCTATCTTTGCGGTGCGATGTTGGTGCTTTATCTCTTTTCTATAGGTACCTCAGCGGCAGGTGCTCGAGGGAACTTATCACTCGCGTACCACCACCTTTACGTCTCCCTCGTACCACAAGGGGTGATGTGTCAGCACATGAGTTTTGTGTTGATATTGGTAACTCCAGGCTAGTTCACTGCGGTGCTTCCTTCTTTCCTGCCACCTCTGTTCTGTGGAATTCTCTTCCATCTTCTGTGTTTCCTGCTGAATTTAATCTCCCCCACTTCAAAGCCTGCGTTTCCTCTCATCTGCGTAATTTGCGTTAGTTGTTGACTTCTGAGGTGTTCAACACCCCCGCCTTGAATAGGGCTCTGCCCGTGAGTGGTGGTGACAACTGTAAAACAAAAACAAAAAAAAATTTGTCTTTCATTTCGAACTTCTTCATGCCTTTATATGAATTTGGGCTTATATTCTCTAATTATATATTTATAATATATTAATATAATAAAATATATTAATATACAGTATATCCTCGTAAGGAACCTTGGTAAAGGATCAGAACATTGTCAAGACCTAGACAATAGTTTTTATTTTAATTTTTTTATTTTATTTTTATTTTTTTTGCAAGTAATGAATTTTGGCCTCTGAAAATGTATTATTATTATGATTGTTATTGAATTGTAGCAGTGGTGGGTCGATAAATCTAACATTGGTGGAACCTTTTCATAATCAAGTTTTTTTATTATTATTATTTATTATGATTGACGACTCAAATTTGAAGATTTAGGGAAGGGGGATGTGTTAAGTAGTTGTGGAGGTGGAGTTTTGATAAAGTGAAATCTAAATTTGTTTTGACGGAGCGGAGCCCCTTTCCTCCTCCCTTTTTTTTTTATAAAAAAAGTTTTCTGTAATAGGTTATTGAAATTTTTTTTTTTTATTGAAATTTCACACTTCTTTCAATATCGAGATTGGACTTTTCCAAATAAGCATAAACCTTCTCTTGATTGCTGATTTGCAAATTTTAGTTCTTTTCAAGTCAATAACCCTGGCTCAGCCAATGTGTTCTGACTGTGATACTCTTTCGATGAACAGATGCCTCTCTCTCTCATCAAGTTGAAGTAGTTTATTGTTTCTTGAAGGCAACGTTAATACAGTAGGATGATCACAAGAGTGGCACAAGAGCAATGTTAATGTGTGTGTTTGCCTGTGTATTTTTTTTAATTGTAATTTTAAATCCTTATGTTTATTTTGTAATTTATTTTCTTAGATGAAAAACATCTACAGAAGAGATCAGAGATTTTGGGCGAGAAGACCCTTGACTGAAGACATGATTATTTACGCTGCCTACGACGTTGCCGCCCTTGTGCCTACCATATATGATGCCATGAAAAGGTATATACATTAATTTTTCTTACAATATACTAATTTATTTAAAAATAATTTTAAACATGTCTAACAATATTTATTAATAAATTAATAAATAAATTTATTAATAAATTTATTAATAAATGTAAGTAACTCCTAGCAATTTTTAATTGAATCAAATATGATAAAATACCTATGTTAATCTGCATAATTTACGTTAGTTGTTGACTTCTGAGGCGTACAACATCCCCTTCTTGAATAGGGCTCTGCCCGTAAGTGGTGGTGACAACTGTAAAAAAAAATAAAAAAAATATTGATTTATTTGTGCATTGATTTCTGTTAACAAATAATACCTGGAATTTATACCTTAATTATTGTATTCTGCTGCCTCTAAATTTAAAATTGGTTTAGTTAAAAGATTTTTTAATGTAACTATTTATATTATTTTTATAGACAATTGGATCCACAACTTAATCCGTTGTTGGAGGAACTTTGCTCAGAACAAGTAGACGCTTTAGTGTACCCAGAAGATGTGAAACAGAAGAAGAAAGCTAGAAAAATCGAGTCTGAAGTGGCGAACTGAAACTGAAATTGTCGTCGACGCTGTCTAAATCACTCGTTCTTTCAAACAGAGAAATTAGGCTACTGAGGTAAGCCTTAGTGTAATTAAAGTCATGAATTAAAAAATAAATAAAGCTTTGTTCGTGTGTGTGTATAAAATATTGTGACAGATGACGGGTTCCCTAGCTTGATTTACAGTTCATATTGTTATGTCAGTTTCATTTTTATTTTCAATTTATGTTTTCTTACTCTCATACACACTCGCTCGCGCACACTACTATTACCACCACCACCACTACTACCAATACTAAAATTATAATATCTTAGGTACTTGGAACTTACTGATGAAGAACGGGAGAAATTGGAAGGTTCTTATAAGGTGGCAAAGAAATTGGAAAGGTTACAAAATAAAAAAGAAAGGTTAGTAAATTATTTATTTTTTATTTTAATACCTATGTGAATTTATTATATAATATTTATTTATTTATGTATTTTAATTTTATTCTATAATTTCTTTTTCTTAAATATTATTTTAATCCACATATTAAATAAATTTTCATAAATTCATTTGCCTTCGCTTATCTCAGTATTTTTTCTTTTTTAATGTCTCTATGACTACCTATTCACTATTTCTCATAAAAAGTATTTCTTCTGTCAAAACATTAAATTCAAGGTTTTTAATTGCTATAATCTTACATTCCGCTATAGTTTCAACCCTCCTTTCCACCTATTATAATTATCGTTCATTTGGTAAATATTTTTTTCATCACTGTACAGATAAAGGTGTTAAAAAAGAACTTTTCAAAAATTTGGGTAACTTAAGATTATATATATAAGTAACAGGGACACTTAGAGGTTGCTAATACAGATTACTTAGATATTTGCTATTACGATAAGTGCTAATTCTAAACTTGAATAAATGTTTCATTTTAATCCATTTATAAAAAAAATTCCTTTTAATATGCTTTATCCCCTTCTCAGAGGGTAACACGAGGCTACAATTCGAACTAGGTCAGCTATCCCAAGCTTGTCGCCACCAACGTGTTCGCAGCCGAGTTTCAATTTTTGCCCCAGGAAGATAAAACTCAGACTGCTACGCGGAGGATTGAACCAGCGTCCTCTCGCACGAGATTCGGCGAGTTAACCTCCTACGTCAACTATATTGTCTTGACTTTTTAAAAGAAAGATATCTCACATATTCACTTTATTTGCTCTTTTACTCTCACGCTCTCCACATAATTCTGTCACATGATCTGCGCTTTCTTCAAAATTTTCAAGTCTCTCTTGGCAATTTAATTCTAACTCAGTTAGTGATTTGACGATGAATCGGCAACGAAAATTGAAAAAATCGGCAATTTTTCTGGAATCGGAATTTAAAGGGAATTTTTGTTAGAATCCGAATCGGAAATTATTTTGGTTTAGTACGATGAATGAATATGAATAGGTATCGTGAATCTGAAGAATCGGCAAAAAAAAAAATTTTTTTTTTTTGAAACGGCCTTGGAAATTTTTTGGAATTTTCTCAATCGGAATCTGAAATTATTATGAAAATTATTTTTGCCATCACTAAACTCAATATTTGTATTCCAATATTAACCAACCTAATTTTTCTATGACTCGAAATTTTCCTTTTGACCCTTCATACTTAACACATCCTACCAATTTTGAAGTTATATACTTAACACATCCTACCAATTTTGAAGTTAATTTTCAACAACACAGTGTTGTTATTATATACAGTGTATCTGTTGTGCATAATTTATTCTTTCGCATGTTTACAGTTCGGTCAAGCATAATTTTCTTTTATTAAACTTTCATACAATTTATTCAATAAATAGGCTTACCATATTCCTTTTTCGCTTGTATCACTCATGTCGCCTTCATCCGCTATTATCTAATCAGAGCCGGTCAATGTTAGGCCGGCTCCGACTCCTCAGTTTTATAATTTCCAGGCTCCGCCTCCATCATTTTAAGATGTGATGCTCCGGCTCCAAACCACTTTATATTTGGGGGGGACTTGAGACTCCCGCTCCACCCTCCAAATAATATCCGGCTCCGGCTTTACCCTAAAAAAAATTTAAGATTCGACTACACCCAAAAACCTTGTGGCTCCCGCTCCGGCTCCGGCTCCGCAGCAATGGCTATCTTCAGCCTTTCCAACCATTTCCTTTTATTCTCATTCTCCTTTCTTTCCGCATTAAGAAGCTCATTCAAATACTTGTAATGGACTAAGTACTCATTCCCATTGTCCCAATTTCAAAGTATTAACTCTTGTACCAAACTTCTTTTTTCTTTCTTATTATTCTTTGCCACTCTTGTTACCATTATTTTGTTTGTCACAAATATAAATTATATTTTTCTATTCCTCCTTCCTAGATTATTACAGACTCTTTACACTATTTTTCCGTTCATAACTTCCAACTACTTACGCTAACGGTTATTTTTTTTCTCTCTTTCACCTCAGGGATGGATCTCCTGATAAGAATGATGATGATGACAATAGTGATGATGATGATGATGAAGACGAAGAATGCAACGATGAAAGTGAGTTTCCAAGCTTGAGTAGCGTGGGTTCTGGA
The DNA here is from genome assembly GCA_015478945.1 of Trachelipus rathkii. Classification (NCBI taxonomy): domain Eukaryota; kingdom Metazoa; phylum Arthropoda; class Malacostraca; order Isopoda; family Trachelipodidae; genus Trachelipus; species Trachelipus rathkii. The sequence goes on from JABUQX010140567.1 coordinate 27,972, forward strand.
GGCTCAATGGGGTCAGGGGGCGGTGGAGGTGATTCATCGCCCTCTTTAACTCATAGTATGGCCATGGTAGAACAGGTTCTTAGTAACGGATCCATCGACAGACTCGAGAAAATTGATCGTCTCGAGGCGATTCTCTCAGCGGCGACCCAAGGGTCTTCTCAACCTTCTTCTGTATCCCCAACGGGAATTTCCTCTCGTAATTCTTCGGCATGTTGCCATTGTCATTGCCACTCACAACCCACTCCCTCGCCGCCTGTGTTAGGCTCACCACTTCATTCGATAGCTCTAAATATGAACTCTCCCTCTGGAATTATGCCGTCCATAAATGGCACCACCCAACTTAACGATGCTCAGTGTCAAACGTTGAGTACCGGTGACATTGTCATTACCAAAGTATTCTTCCATGAGACTAACGAAAACGCTCCGCCGGCGAACAACGGCACCACAAAGGAGAGAATTCATGTATAGTGTAAAAATATCGGAATCATCTTTCATTATGTACTAAAACCGTCATCTTGGATTTTTTTTTCCACTTTCAAATTGACGTCATCATCGAAAGCAGGAAAAAAAAAACTTAGAACAACATTTGTAAAGCGTCATCTTGATGAGGCTTGATTTCTGTGATAGCATTGATTATTATTATTATTTTAACTATTGTAATGAATATTACTATTGACCAGATATTTTAGATGATAAAGGAAAGAAATGTTTTTAGCACAACGGAAAAAAACTATTGTTTTATTTTTTTACAATTTAGCGTGAATATTATTATTATTATTATTATTATTATTATTATTATTATTATTATTATTATTATTATTATTATTATTATTATTATTATTATTATTATGTTTACGTATTACAACATTTCACAAGAGTATAATATTGCAATATTTTTAATAGTAATAATATTAGATGAAAAGTATGGTTGTTAATTATAATTTTAATTTAAAAAAAAAAAGAAAAAAAGAATTTTTACTGTAAAATTTAAAAATTTTAACATTTTATTTAAATTTAATTTAAAATTTTATGATATTATTATTATTAATATTATCTATTTTAGTTTGTTTCAATTGTAGTAATAATTGTAGTATTCCTAAGCTACCAACCCCATATTACTCATTGACTCACTTTAAAGTTTAAAGAAATTATTTTTATTATTATTTATTTTATTATTATCTTAGATATTATTTTATAATTAAATGCCAAGTTATAATTTATACAATCAAGTATTTAATAATGACAAATTTGCACCTTTAGAAATGATAAATGTATTATTTTTTGGCATTATTATTATTATTATTATTATTATTATTATTATTATTATTATTATTATTATTATTATTATTATTATTATTATTATTATTATTATTTGTAGTAGTTTTATTTCACAAGCTTTATTAATTTTTAATGTTTTATTATTATTTAATGAAAATAAGAAAATAGCATTTAATAATGTTTTAGATTTAATATATATATATATATATATATATATATATATATATATATATATATATATATATATATATATATATATATATATATATATATATATATATATATATATATATATATATATATATATATATATATATATATATATATATATATATATATATATATATATATATATATATATATATATATATATATATATATATATATATATATATATATATATAAATATATATATATGCTATATATATATATATATATATATATATATATATTGTTATTTATTAGTGCTATTCAGCATACTTCTTAAATTATGACTGAAGTAATTTGCTTGAGTTGGGTAAGGGTATTTATTATTATTATTATTATTATTATTATTATTATTATTATTATTATTATTCTCTTTGCGATTCTCCCGAAATGACATTGCGAAGCGTTTTATGATGTCACGAGTGACGTCATTGTTATTGTAAGAAATAAAATATTAATTATTGTTTTTATCTTGTTTTTATTTCCAATTTCCTTTTTTGCATGAATGAAGTGAAATAATTTTGTTAGGATGAATTTTGTATCATTAATGAAAAGAAAAGTCGGTTTTCTTAAAAAAAAATTTGGGAAAATGGTGGTGATTGTTTTTGTTTTTGTTTTTTCATGTGTGGTTGATGATGGGAAAAAAAGGATCAACGTTGGAATGATGGTCGTGGTTCATGAAAGATTAATTATTTAGTGGTCCTTCCCAAAGACAGGATGTAGTTAATAGTTTAGAATAAGTTTTATGTTTTTTGATGATTTTGTTATATAATGTATTTCTCTCTTTCAGTTGTTAAATAATCAATTTCAGTAGAAAGATAATAAAATATAAAATGGTAAAAATTGAAGTATATAATAAGTAATGAGAAAGAAGATATAACCGGATGTTGAGGTAATACTTGGAAGAAGGAAGAATTGCTGATGGTGAAGTTTGTCTGAATAAGGAAGAAGAGGACCAAGATTTTATGGTGGGACCTTAGAACAGTAAATAGGATCTAAGTAGTAGTAAAGGTGCTTCTATTTTTGGAAGTACCTTTACCCTTTGTAGATTTGCGATCGATCGGGAATTTGCATGGTGGTGGTGATTGTTTTTTGTACAAATTGTTAAATATTTTTTAGTCACTAGGTATTATTATATCTATTTATTAGAAGGACTATTTTGTTTATTGTTCCACGGTATTCATTAACATCCTCTTCAAAAGAATACTCAACTTAGGATTTATAAGTATTTTTCTGCTGCCACATTTTTTTTTCAGCGGTACCAGAGCGTAGTTGCGAAGGCTCTGAGGTTAGTGGTGCTGGGTGTTGGCTTTAGTATAGTATCGTCTTGTGTAGTAGTTTTGTTTTGAGGTGAAAGATGGGTAGAGACTGTGAAGGTAGTGGTGATACGGTAAGAGAGGGAGTAGAAATTGTTGAGAGACTTATTCGTCGTGCATGTTCAGGGTTTGATGGCGAAGGTGTATGATATGTGGAAAAAGAAAGTGAAGGTATGGTATGACGTATGTGGTGAAGAGAGTGAAAAACCTGTGGGGTGAGATTATGTTGAGTTTGGGAGCCAAGGCATTTGTGTGTTTGCGATTTTCCCTCCACAGAATCTGGAGTGGACTGCCAGGTGAAGTAAAAAACATCAAGGAGTTGGAAAAGTTAGGTCTAGACCTTCCATTTACAAATTTATTTATTTAATATATTTGTCCACAAATTACTACGTGTTATATATTTTAGCAATTTTTTTCCTGATGAATCTTAAATAAAGTTCATATTTATTAATAATTTTCGTAGTTTCGTCTTGTAGCTATAAAAGACTTTTAGCAATACACACACACACAGGCCCCACCTAGTTAATTTATTTTACAGTAAAATTACTATAATTTGTTCAATATTATTTCCTCACAATCTTGATTTAAGGCGTTTTCGTTTCTGCATTTGTGCTTACGAACGGTAGGAAAGGTTTGAGTTTGCGTTCGTTTTTGACAAACTTATCGCAAAATCGTAAGAAATGCTTACCAAACGTAGGGAATTTTCTTAATTCTGAAAGGTTGCTATTTCCCGGGCTCACTGAATTTAGGACGTTTACGATAAAATGTAAAAACGAATGCCGGCAGGAAATTACTTATATTTTATTTTTTATTTTTTTAACAATGAGTAAGGAATGTTTGTGAGTAATGACGTTAAAAATAATAAGATTGTGTCAAATATATGTTTGGTATTCATATTTTTTTTCCTGTTAGATATATTTGTAAAGAAATCAAATCCTAATGTTTTCACTACGTGGTTGGCCCTTTTGAATTGATGAAGCTTTAAATCTAATTTTTTTCCAAATCGGAGAATTCCATCGCTAGTGATGAAGAAATATTAATTTTCCAGCACTCATTGGTTGGGCCAAATGTTCGAGTACCATGCATTCATTTCGCACTAAAAAATAATATAAATAATAACGGTATTAAATTTTTTTTTTAAAATTAAAAAGAAAAATAAACTTATTAAAACTGATTCATTTTTATTTATTTATATTTTAATAAATAATTTAATTTTACATAATATTCCCTGTTTTAATAATGTCGATAAAAGATTTACAAGATAACTAACACTGTACGTACATGTAATGGGGTGTTTTAGGCAATAATTGTTGTTTCCACTTTACGAAATTTCTTAAGACTCATCAGGCTTCTATTGACTGTAAAAACACTTAGTACAAGGCCTTAAACATGCCTACAGGGCAGTAAAAATGCTTAGTGCCGGGTCGTAAAAAAATGCTTATTACAGGGTGGTAAAAAATGCTTAGTGCGGGGTTGCTATCAATGCTTAGTGCGATGCCTCTAAAAATGCTTAATGCAGGGTCGCTATCAATGCTTAATACAAGGCACTTAAAATGCTTAGTACAGGGCTGCAAAAAAACGCTTAGTGCAGGGCTGTAGAGACTAAGTTTGCCCATAATTTTGAGTAAACCTCGTAAGCTGTCGTGGTCGATTTTGCATGAAATTCGTGCTAAAACTTTGTAAGCATTTCTTACCATGCGTAGGCACAAATGACAAAAACGAAAACGGTCTTAATCTATCAAAAGAATTTTTTTTTTGTATTTTTGTTACTTCACAAGAATTGTATATATATATATATATATATATATATATATATATATATATATATATATATATATATATATATATATATATATATATATATATATATATATATATATATATATATATATATATATATATATATACTACCTATATATATACTCTATATATATATATATATATATATATATATATATATATATAAAAAACTACCTTTTAACGTGCTTTATCCCCTATGCAGGGGGTAACACGGGGGGACCACAGGATCGAACTTTAAGATCGGCTATCCCAATATATATATATATATATATATATATATATATATATATATATATAAATATATATATATATATATATGTATATATATATATATATATATATATATATATATATATATATATATATATATATATATATAAGAACGCCTCGTGGCGCAGGAGGTTGAGTCACCGCCTCTCATACGAGAGGACGCTGGTTCAAATTCTCTGCGTAACAGTTGGGTTTTATCTACCTGGGGGCAAGAATTAAAACTTGACTGCTAACACGTTGGTGGCGCTGGTTTGGGATAGCCGGCCTTGAGTTCGATTTCCTGTGGTACCCCCTGCATAGGGGATAAAGCACGTTAATAGGTAGTTTAGTTTGCTAACTATATATATATATATATATATATATATATATATATATATATATATATATATATATATATATATATATATATATAGTACTCAGCATTTATGGGATGAAAACCGGGTGCTTTAAAAACGCTACGTTTGAAGCGTTCTTTATTGGGGACGTGGACTGGCCTAGTGGATAGAGCATCCGGTTAGTTGTTAACTCAGCAACGCGGAGGTCCAACGTTCAGTCCCGCTGACAGAAAGTAAATCTTCTGTGACTCATTCATTTATTTGGTATGGTAGTGAGACTATGGTCTGGAATAAGAAGTATAGATCTAAAGTTCAATGTGTTCAGATGGACAATCTTAGGGAAATGCTAGGTGTGAAAAAAATTAATAAAGTGAAAAATGAACGTATTATTGTGTGGTGTGAAGAAAGGGGTAAATGAGAGAATAAATGAAAGTATGTTGAGATGGTTTGGTCATGTGGAAAGGATGAATGAAAGTCGGTTGGTTAAGCAGATGTATAGTGGAGAGTGTGTTGGGAACCGACCGGCTGGGAGACCGAAGAGAAAGTGGATTGAGTCGGTGAACGAATGTCTGAAGGAGAGAAATGTGAGTTTGGCAGAGGCGAGAATAAAGGTGCATGATAGGAGAGAATGGCGGGGTTTTGTATGGGGGCATGGTTGTGGCCCACCTGGGGATGAACCCTTACATTGACGATTTACCATAGTGAGGGTCCGTCGCGGTCCCATGATGCTGTAGGGTGGATTTTCTGTCTGTGACGAGCTCTCACTAATTAATGGTACAGAGGGGGCGGTAAGGCTGGGCTTTCTTTTCGACGTTTGTCATGTTCTCCTACTGCTTTTCTTTTCCGATGCTTGTACAGCACCTTACCCCCAATCTTGGGGCAAAGAGGAAGGTGAAGAAAGAAAGAAAAAAGAATATATATATATATATATATATATATATATATATATATATAATATATATATATATATATATATATATATATATATATATATATATATATATATATATTGCCCCTGGGCTCCTCTTATTTAGGGGTCCAAGTCATTTCTAGAAACCCAGCAACCTAGTTCCACCGGGCGGAGCCATCGGTTTCTTAGGGAGGTCATCTGATATTGTGTTCTGTAGGGAGTGTGAATGGGGCTCCTCAATAGGAAGTGTTCAACAGTTTCAGGCTCTGTTTAGCATCTTCGGCAGAGTGGGGATGGAGTTTCTTGAGGTCGAAACCTATGTTTGCATTCTTGAAGATCCGGATCTTAACCTAGATAGGGAAATTCGCATCTTTCATGCAGGTGCTGGATAGGGGTGGTTTTTTGGCAATCTGTTATTGTATGCAGGGCGGTATTTAGTATTCTTTGTAGTTTAATTCTATTAGTAGGAGAGGTTAGAGGATACCAGACTTTTGATCCATAGTTTATTGTAGTTCTTGAAAATTGTGTGAATGTTGTTGACAGTGTGGTTGTTTCATTACTGAAATTGTGTTGGAATAAAGTTCGGAAGCCATTTAATTTTTTGCTTGCTGTACCTGTGATGTTTTGAATGCGTGGTGTAAAGGTGAAGTGGGTGTCGAAGGTTATTCCGAATATTTAGGGTTATTTGTGGGTGGAGGGATGATTGGTGTCTATCCGTGGTGATCAAGGTGATAGATGATATCTGGGTAGAGGCTGACATTCTGTTGGATGATCATCAAGCTTCTAGGTGATTTAGGTAAGTCTGAGCGAGGTTTGTGGCAGTGGGTACTGAGGAGTCTGATATGGTTATAGTTATGTCGTCTACGTAGATTATTTTTTTAATTGGGAGTTTAGGGGGTAGGGATATCGGCTGTAAATAGGTTGAATAGGAATGGGGGTAGGATGGCACCCTGATTTCTTAATTTTACCGTTTTTGAGTTTTGGTGCTTGCTGGATACTGGAGCTGTGCGTCCAGATATAAAATTGGAGCCATTTTTTGTAATTATGGAAGGGAGAGTTAGATTTTTTGGATGAGAATGTGTCTGGGTATTGTGTCAAAGACTTTACCAATGCCTAAAGCCAGGAGTATTATTCTATGGGAGGGCGTTTTGTTTAATCCGTTTACGATGTTTTGTGTGATATTAGTTAGGGCTGTTGAGGTAGAGTGAGATTTTTTAAAACCGTGTTAATGCTAAGGGGAGTGGAAGGTAGTTTGAATTTTGATAAGTATAATTTTCTCCACTAGTTTGCACAAAGAGGAGATGAGGGATATGGGTCGATATGAAGACGGGAGGTTGGGATCTTTTCTAGGTTTTAATTTAGGTATGATGATTGCTTTTTTTCAGTGTGGAGGGATATAGCTGAGAGACCAGGATTTATTGAATATATCTGTGATGAATGATATAGTAGTAGGTCCAAAGTGTTTTATGTGTAGTTTAAAGATGTTGGCTGGGCCAGTAGCAGAAGATTTTTTAGAGTTTTAAGGGGAATCTGTACTCGAAATTACAGTTTCTTTCAATCGTGAAATGAGAACTTCTTATTTATTGAGGAACTATTACTTTATGTATTTCTGTTTATTTCGTTTCAACAGACTTGCTGGTTTGGGATTTATGGGGGGGGAGTGGTCAAGTTCTGAATTTTTACTGTTTCATTTATGAGTGGGGCGTTATTCTGGGAGTTGTGGAGGTGTTTTATTATTTGATACGTTCTTCTCTCTTCTGGTCTGCCCATGGTTTCTAATAAGTATTTCTTAAATTTTTTTACCTTATGATTGGAGATGAGGTTAGAGATTTGAGTATTTGAGGAGTTTATTTGTGCAGTCAGATCTGGGGTGTATGTTTGCTGTTATTGAATGATGTTTCTTTATTTTATTGTTACAGATTTCAGGTGTTAGTGAAGGGTTGTAATGTTTTCTGTGGCCTTTTGGTATGTAAAAGTTTGAGGCTTTTTGGATTACTTTGGCGAGGTTATCTATGGCTTTATATATAGAGAGTGATAGTAGTTGTCTGCTGGTGCAGGGAGGTGGGATTCGATGTGTTAGGTGAAATTTTGCCAATTTGCTCTTTTGTAATTTATGAAAATTGAAGTAATTTTGGGTTCGACTATTTTTTTGCTGTTTGATAAGAGATTATTATTGCGACATGGTCTGATGGGAGATCAATTTCTGTATTCCATGTGGTGTTGGTAAAGAGCGGTTGTGAGGAGAAAGTAATGTCAGGGGATGTCTTGGTTTAGTTCGTTTGGGGATTGATTCGAGTAGGAAGGTTTTTGTAGTTTAAAATGTTTATTTTTTTTTTGAGTCAGTGTACAGGACCCACCACGACTCACTAGGCACTACAACCACACTAGGCTGAAAATCAGCACCATGGGAGGGTCCTGTCATATATATGTTTCGAAAGTCAAAGAAAGATTTGAGTGATGAAATGAATATTCAGTCAGTCAAAATAAATAAAAACTAAATAAAATTTATCCTTGCATTATTAATAGTCCTAATAATACATAACAAAATCAAATGTTATAAAGAATATTCACTTCTTGAAGATACAAGAAAATAGTTACTGCTGAAGTGGGAAGATTCGGATAAGATATGGGATAATCTTTTAGAAGGTGTTATGGACCGTAAAGTAGGAAAATGACGACAGCGAATAGGGTCCAGATGGGAACAATCAATGAAGATATGATGAACAGATTGCGGGGTGTGGCGACGGCAAAATTTGCAAATGGGAGGAGGGTCCCGTGACATATAGTGACTGTGAGTGATATTAGTGTGGCCAATACGGAGGCATGCAAGTATCACCTCATGTAAGCGCTTTCGTCTGTGGGAGGAAGACCACTCACCAATGTTCGGCTTTATGTTTCTGAGTTTCTCCCGCCGATCACTCGTCCAGCACTCTTGTAAACAGGATCGATGTCGGAGAGTAGGATAGTAATCAGTTGATGGGAGGCGGCCTTGTCGAATGGCATCCGGGAGGTACCTGGAACAACTCCGAGAAGAGGAGGCCACCATTTTTGCTCTCTGTCAGCGATTTCATTGCCAGTTACCCCTACATGAGAGGGAGTCCAACATAAAATAATTTGTTTCTTACGGGAATGGAGCAGCCGAAGAAATTGTTGTACAGCTGATACCATTGCGTTTTTAGAAAGAATAAGGGGTTTTAAGCTTTAGGAGCGAATCTGAATAAACGACATACGAGTGATCTTGGTTAAGGATTAGAATTCGAGAAAGGGCAATCATTATAGCTGTTAATTCTGCTGTAAAAATTGAAGCATAAGGGGGAAGGGTATGGGACTTAGGACTCATCAGCCTTCCATTGACCGTTGTAATGCTAATTAGTGCAGGGGAGTAAAAATGCTTAGTACAGAGCTGTCAAAAT
>JABUQX010140569.1:20000-22874 GCA_015478945.1 Trachelipus rathkii
TTGTTTTTCTCTTTACGATATTGGCACCCTTTGCACTGACATTGTGTTTGTATGTACATGTGTTCGCGTACATGATACATGATTCAGCTAACTCATTTGCACCCGCACAAGGAAATATATATAGTATGTGTGTGTGTATGTTTGTGTGTTATTTGTTTGTAGTTTTGTATTGTTTTAAAAGTTTTTTAAAAACATTAAGTATTGCCATCTTCCAAACCAGTTTTAAGGATATATATAAGTATATAACAGTAAAATTTGCTAAGTTTTGAAACGGTCTTTTCGAGTTTTTTTAAAACCTCATAACGAAGCAGTTTCTCGTATTCGTTATACGCGTTTTAGTGAGCGTACATGTACGTATGTATGTATGTATTTGTGCATGAATATATATGTATGCATCAGAATCCTCGTTAGGAAGAAGGAAAGATGCTTTGTCAGCTTTATACAGATTACTTGTACATTAAAACAAATAGGGATGTATAATTTATATATTATGCGGAAAAATATATTTTTCCTACGTTTTTTTAGTTATATTTATTTATTTATTTATTTATTTTTTCAATTCTTTTAATTTAATTGTATTTTTAAAATATTTTATTATCGTATATTATTAGATCATTATTTATCCCGATATTTTTTATTTTATTTTGATTATAATACTGATATTGTTCTATATATTTTTTTAAAAACAAAATTATTTATTAAATTACCTACTTATTTATTTATTTATTTTTTAAAAATATTTATTTATTTGTTCGATAGCATTTTCATGTCTTTTTCCAGCGATAAAATCAAATTTATTATACAAATCCTGTCTCTGTTGGCCGCAAGTAGAAATTAGGATGCTAGATATCACAAATTTATTTATGAAGGAAAAAAAAGAATGCTTGATTATACTTTTGTTGCTTCACTTTTTTTTTCGTTATATTAAGGGTTAATAACAAAGAAAAAAATGATAACAATAATTGTTTACTTAGGCCTTTTTCATTTTTATAGACCGATTTCTTCTTTTATAAAACCGTAGATAAATATAACAACAAAAATCACTATGATAGATACATATTTGATACATGTTAAATGTAAATAAAGGGTTAGGTAAAGATTAAGACACCCTGAATCTTTTGTTTGCCAAAATTATAATACTGGTTGGAATGTTGTGACGTTCGGCAACACTCCTTTAAAAGGAACTTACATAAAAAGACATGATATCGAAAATCGCCGAAAGCTACTCGTGCAGCCCTGCAGTATCACGAGTTAGCTAAAACTCCAATAGAAAGAGCGCAAGAGTTACCACAAGTTGCTTTTATTTATCATGTTAATTTTTGTTCATTTTTTAATTTTTTTTTAAGGGGCTTGAGCCGACGGAGGGACAGAGGGGGACGAAGTCCTCCCCCGTCGTCCCACGATGAGGCCGAGAAACCCTGAATCTTTCCATCTTTGCAATTTAATCTTGGGTATTCCTTTAGTTAAAAAAAAAAATGTTTTTGGTAACTCTGACGCTCTATTGCCTTGAAATAATCGAAAAAAATCGATTACATCGTTCGTTCGATATATCGGTTAACTTCCTTTTAAAGGACAAGTTCCTGACGTTCAATATATTTATTGGTCAAAATTTCAATGATAATTTAAATTTTAACATGTAAAGCTGATGTGATGAACATCAATGAACATCTAACGCCGCTTGATATTTTCGACAGCTTAAACACCTCAAAAACCTTTCTTCATTGCTTCTGCACCATCATATCGCTATCCAATCAGTAATTAACATTTTTATTTCAGCGTTCGAAATATTGCCTTCTCCTCGAGAGATTCTCCGTTAATGCTTTCAACAGTCACTTTACCTAAGAAAGCTTCAAAAATCGCAAATATGTTTCCTCATTTTGTTAATATTATTAATTATTATTTTTATTATTATCAAAAATTTAAATTCAGACTCGAGCTATCACAAAAATTTTGGTTGGTTAAATAATTTCTTGAGGTGGGGGGGTTGAACCCCTGAAGCCCCCTGTCTACGGCTCTTATTATATGCTGCTCATATATATATATATATGTATATATGCTTATGGACATTTATGGGGGTTGACTCCGTTAAGATTGGGATTGGGTTAATTTAGGTTAAGTTTTGGTGAATTAGTTAGGACCCATAAGGTTTAGGTTATGTTAAGGCTAGGTTAGGTTAGGTTAGTTTACCCAAAAATTTAATGTATTTGCCTAAAATTATTAAAATAACGATACATTAATTATTGATTTTCACTCCTGAGTCAACAACCTTAATAACATAGCTATATATATATATATATATATATATATATATATATATATATATATATATATATATATATATATATATATATATATATATATATATATATATATATATATATATATATATATATATTGAGTGTGAATCAATACCTAAAACGTCGAAACAATTATTTTAACAAAATTTTCTCTTAAAATAAGTTAAATGTGTTTTAAAAGGTAATCGGTCTCTAGGGCCGTTTACGTCTTCTCATATATATATATATATAAAATTAGTGATGGGACGATTAATCGTCATCGTCATCGTCATCGGCAAAAATCGGCATATTTTTTTTAAATCGTCATCGTCATCGTCATCGGCAAATTTCACCGATTATTTTGCCGATTAACCTTTCCTCTCTCTCTCTCTCCTCTCTCCTCTCTCTTTCTCTCTCTCTCTCTCTCTCTCTCTCTCTCTCCTCTCTCTCTCTCTCTCTCTCTCTCTCTCTCCTCTCTCTCCTCTCTCTCTCTCCTCCTCCTCTCTCTCTCTCTCTCTCTCTCATCTCTCTTTCCTTTTTTCTCCTCTTTTTCTCCTCTTTTTCTTTCTCTCCTCCTCTCCTCCTCTTTCTTCTGATA
>JABUQX010140570.1:5000-19565 GCA_015478945.1 Trachelipus rathkii
TCATTCATTATATGTTATACGAGGAATACTACGCATTCAAGAAAATGATGGTTGATGATTCTGAAACTGTTATTAAACGATTCCTAGACACTATCGATGTGCAGAAATTCATACATCTTCTTAGAAAACGATGGGCTGAAAGCATCTATGCTACCGATCCAGAGGCCAAACATACTATGATATCTGGGAGGGAGCTTTTTACATATGTGCTTTCGGAAGGCATCGGTGAGACACATACATGATAGACAACGATATAAATGACTGGCATATTTGTAAAGATTTACAGAGTATTAATCTTGAGTCTTCGTGAAGTTTCTGTGAATGTCTATATCAGTGTTATATACCCTTATAAATATTTTTAATATTATTGTAAATGTAATTAATGTTAAAATATTTAATATTCCAGTGAGTATATTTAATGTTAAAATATGTAGGTCTGCGATTATTAAAGTTCTAGGTATGTAGTAAAGGTTTTAACTGAAGTTCTTGCTTTAACATCCTCCAAATGCATTCTCTCTCCTCTCTCTTTCCTCCTCCTCCTCCTCTCTCTCCTCGTTTCTCTCCTCCTCCTCCTCTCTCTCTTTCTCTTTCTTTCTCCTCTTTCTCTTTCTGTGATTATTAAAGTTCTAGGTATGTAGTAAAGGTTTTAACTGAAGTTCTTGCTTTTTTTTATCGATAGGCAACTCATTAATGCTCTCTCTCCTCCTATATATATATATATATATATATATATATATATGCTCTCACTATAGCTTCGAAAGTTGCATTGTACATCGAGCACGCTACGAGCATGGATGTGGGTAAATTCATGTTCTTCAGCCCTGCCACATGCATGGTGGCGGGTCCTACAGGCTGTGGGAAAACCTTTCTGCTGTTAAACATATTAAAGGATGGTGGAATTTTTGAGCATACACCTGTGAAAATAATCTGGTGCTATAGTGTATTCCAGGAGAAGTTTAATGAATATAATAATATAGTAGAATTCCATGAAGGTGTATACGATATTAAATCATTGGAAAATGTACAAGGTCATAAAGTAATAGTTCTGGACGACATGCTGCACAAGTTAAACGAAGATATAGCTGAGACGTTTACGGTGTACTCCCATCATTTAAATATATCTGTATTTTTCATTACACAGAACATTTTTCATCAAAGCAGGCACATGAGGACTGTTTCTTTAAACACTCAGTATCTGATCCTGTTTGGTCAAAGAAGAGATATGAGTCAGGTCAATGTTCTAGGGTCACAGATGTTCCCGTCAGCAAGAAAAGAGTTCTTTAAAGTATATAAAGAAGTTACTTCGGACCCGTACGGCTACTTGCTGTGTGAACTTCATCCTAGGAACACGCATAGAGTCCTGCTCCGCACTAACATTCTACCGCATGAGGTAGAAACTGTGTACATTCCTGAATAATGAGTAGTTTAGTTGTAAAGTATTTGCCTCTTATAAAAAGATTTAAAAAGCTGAAACCGGCTGAAAAGCGCAAAATAATCTGTGATGATGAGAAGTTCATCCAGTGTGTATGTGAACTCTGCTTGAATCTTATAAAGGGGAATGTTCCTTTAAACAGGCCTCAGAAGGTAAAGCTGCGTCGACATAGAAACACCATTAAAAAACTCTCCCGTAACATAAAGCATCTGAAAAATAAAAAGAAGGTGTTGCAGAAGGGGGGTGGTGTATTCCTGCCTCTACTTTTCTCAGTTATTGCTCCTCTGATCACCAAGTGGATATCTTCATAATGAGGAAGGTCGCTGTATTACCGTTTAACGAGTATGAGAAAATGAAATGTAATACTACTTCATCGTTGCAGAGAGCCCACACTCAACCTACACAACCACAGCCTTACGGGGTGTCGTCCTCACTGCAATTTCCACCCCCAAATCATCAACATCATTTCTCTCTAGAGAATCAACAACCTTTGAGTCCTGCACAAATTCAGAGTTGAACAGATAAGCAATTACGAGCAAGAGGTGTATCGGATATTAAATTCAGACATTAACATCCATGAGAAGCGCATCTTATACCAAGATGCAATGCAGAAATTATTAAGTCTCAAGGATTTGCATCTAAAGGGACCACTAAATAAGTCTGACGTAAAGGAAACAATTTTGCCACAAGAAGTAAAACCTGAGATGAAGATAGAAGACAGCTTAAGAAATATCCTAGAGGAGAGCTTGCCAGCCAGGGCTCGCAGATCAGGTCTAACTCTCTATAATATTTTAAAAGAACAAATAGCTTGGAATGAGTTAGGTCAAATCATTATTGATGATGAGATAGTTAAAGGGTCAAACATTGTGGATTTAATAGCTGATCTCTCACGCGATTGGAAGAAGAGAGCTGTAACAGGATGGCCTACAATCAAGCAAGAGCTTCAGACTATAAATTTTCCACGCTCTTTAATCTTGAACACACGCAGATTAGCAGACTTGGATGATATTCCTAAAACGCCAAGGCCTGATTCTAGTCCTTCAGGCATGTCCTACGCTTCAGATAAATTCAAACGGGTGGTTAAAGGAAGAATAAGAAAAAAGCCGTACGCCAGTCTTAAATGGATTAATTCATAGTCACGCTGTGGTGTTATTAATATTATTAATTCAATTATATATATATATATATATATATATATATATATATATATATATATATATATATATATATATATATATAACTATATATATACCTTATATATATATATATATATATATATATATATATATATATATATATAATTTGTTCATTGTTCTAATTTGCTCACTTGTGAATGAATAAATAAATTCATCATATTAATCACTATGTTTTATATTTCCTTTTACCATATATATATATATATATATATATATATATATATATATATATATATATATATATATATATATATATATATATATATATATATATATATATATATATATATATATATATATATATATATATATATATATATATATATATATATATATATATATTTTTTTTTCTTTTACCATGGAGGCTAAGGAAGTGGTTGATAAGTATTATTACGATGTGAAGGAGCCTAATAGCTATGGTGGATTCACAAGGTTTGCCTCGAGGTTTCCGGACATTGGACGGAAAGAGTTGAAAGCATATCTAGAAGGTGAGGAGGCTTTCACTCTACATAAACCTGTTCGCAGAAAATTTCCTACCCGGAAAACCGTAGTCCCCTGTCTCGATAGCGTATGGCAGCTGGATTTATCCGAAATGGTTAAATACAGCTCGTACAACGATGGATATCAATACATACTTTTTACCATTGATGTGTATTCTAGATATTTATGGTTAAAACCTTTAAAAGATAAAAAGTCAGGTACTGTATCTGACGCATTGAGAGAAATTATAGAGGGTGACAGGCGATGGCCAAGAATGCTGTGGACTGACCAAGGCAGTGAGTTTCTAGGTCGTGAATTTCAAGAATTAGTTAAAGAGCACGACATGGGGTATTACAATACATTCTCAGTGAATAAAGCAGCTATAGTTGAACGAGTACAGCGTACTATTAAGGAGAAAATGCACCGGTACTTTACCCGCATGAGCACTTTTAAGTATATTGACATACTACAAGACCTTGCTCATTCTTATAATAGATCGTTCCATAGAACTATAAAATCTACCCCTCTAGAAATGTCGAAAATAAAGCCTACGATGGTGGATCATTCACAACAAAGAGTCAGGAAAATAAAGGATAATTCAGGTGTGTGCTTAGGCGATTATGTACGAGTCTCCAGACAGGCGGAAAGGTTTAGGAAAGGCTACGAGTCAGGGTGGTCTACAGAGGTTTTCAAAGTTCACAATATTCGAGACTTCCCCTACGATGGCTTAAAATTATATTATTTGGAGGATTTATACGGTGAAAAGATAAAAGGAGGTTTTTATAAACAGGAAATACAAAAAATACGCTTCAATCCTGAAAGTAATGTGTATAAAATTGAAAAGATATTAGGTTCGAAAGGAAAGGGGCGAAATAAACAGTACTTGGTTAAATGGGTAGGATATCCTGACAAGTTTAACTCGTATATAAAAGCAAGTGAAATTAAGAATCATTAAGCAGTATTCATTGAGACCATGGCGAGTACAGATCACTTCTATTTAACTCTGCCTTCATCGGCTTCGATGAATCTACATCCTGATAATAAGCTCTCAGACTTCACGACAGAGTTACTGAACCCTATTGACATTGAAAGAGACGTTTATGAAGTCGGGCTGTGTGAAGTGATATTAAATACAGATGTGGAAAATGTCCCACATAATCTTTACTGGATGAATGTTTACAGAAGTGTAGATTGTGTTGAAACTATATTGGATGTGAAGAACACAGGCGCTTTAAACCGCGTCACTATGGGAACAAGAGAATACTTTTATGAAAGAATTGTAATGAGGAAATCCTATTTTAAGTCAGTTCCTGCAATGTTCAGTTATTTAAATACGCTTTTAGCGACTAGTAATATGTGTAGAGATCTAATTTACAATACAGATATTCATCCCTCTGATGATGAAGTATTAATTACTTTGAGATCAACGGCAGGGATTAACCTTAGAGATATTGACGTGTTTTTCCTCAGGAGATCGTCATGGCAGCGGAAACACGTTCATGAACGTGAAGGTTGGTTAGATGTCCTCCATGATGTACCTACTATGCTGAAAAGGGTTATGAAAACAGTAGAAAACGAGCATATAACCAAGGAAGAATTAATCGACGAGCAAGACAGGGTGTTACATTATACTTGCATCACCTCCGAGATGCTCAAACATCCTGGAATGGCATATGTTTACACTGACATAGTGGAACACCAGTATGTGGGTGATACTTCAGCTCCTCTGTTAAGGGTAGTTTATTTTCCTCAAGAGAGTAAGGTAATAACATTCCCAAATGTGCACTATCTCTCACTGAACAGGTCATCGATCGGATCTATAAGAGTACATATAAAGGACGTGGAAGGCCGGCCATACCCATTTACAAGTGGCACATTGATGTGTAAAGTCCACATTAGAAAGAAACGACCTCATCAGCTATGAAATGATGGAACATTTTTTAATCAGAATTGAAAATCTCATCTATATGCTACTGGAATTCATTCAAGAAATAGATGACTCTGCAGGATATATAAGGGACATAATCAATTGCATTTTTTCATTCATTGGTATACTCTTGCAGTGTAAAGATAGTATAGGAAAGAAGCTCCAGCTACATAAGTAATAAGCATGGAGAGAGTATTCATTGGATCGAGATCACAGAGAGGACACGGTCTTGGAGGATGCACACGATGCAAGATATAGCGACAGGAGCCAATCCTCGTGCTTCATTAAAAAGACGGATTGCCGAGGTTTCCGACGAGATGCTCGATGACGTTAAACGCAAAATAAGACGTAAAATGACAGGGCAGGGCAGGGTTAAAGTTAAAGGACACAGGAATGCCCCAAACAGGAAAAAGCCAAAGACGAAGAGAGCTCTGAAGAAGAAGAAGCAAGGCCGTAAGAAAATCACAGTGCGGAAAAACCCTAAGGCTAGAAGGCCAAAATCTACAAAACGTATTGATGTATTCACCATTTAACTACTAGATGGTGTCTTTAACTACAACTTTCGGCTAACATGTATATAAGGGGTACATCTGAAGTCTTGTTCATTATTCAGCCTAACACCGCCCCGGCAAGATGCATTTCCTTCACCCTGCTAGTCCAGACTGCTGCAAGAGCGAATTGGATCTCTTCTCGATGAATCCTACTCAGATTAGCGTGAGCGACAGCAACTTCATCAGCATTAACCCCACACATTCGATAACCAGCACTGACGTTCCTTTAGAGTTCAATATCCCAGGCACATCAGACCAGTATCTAGATCCATCTAATGTATTTCTATATTTTAAAACGAAATTGACAAACCCTGATGGTACAGACCTTCCTACAGGTGACGACCACATAGTGTATACAGAGTCGAACTTCTTATATTCTTGTTTTAATCAGATTGATGTTTACCTCAATGAAACTTCGCTCGGCACTTCAGCAGCTAGTTATCCTTATAGAAGCTACATAGAACATCTACTGAACTTTTCTGATGATGCTAAGCAGTCTCATCTTCAATCATGTGGTTTTTACAGCTTCAAAGATGAGGATACACATGCAGCTAAAGCGGCTAAAGTCGTAAATAACACTTACGAATTCTATGGTCGTTTAAATGGTGATATATTCTCTCAGGAAAGGCTTATTATACCATCTGTAGATGCCAGAATCCGTTTGTCCCGTTCAAGTCCGAAATTCGCGCTTAAAATAAAAAGTGATCCTAATGCTACAACTGCATGTCCAGAACCTATCTTCAAGCTGCTAGAGGCTTTTCTCTATGTTAGAAAGGTGAAGTTATTTCCCCAAAGGCATTTGGAAATTGAGAAGTCGCTTTTAACAACCACAGCCAAGTACCCAATCAGAAGAGTGGAAACCAAAGTATTTAACTTCACTCATGGATTATCAAGCATCAGTATTCCAAATATTGTTAGCGGAAATCTACCTCAAAAAGTAATAGCTGGAATTGTAGAACACGAGGCATATTCAGGTCATTATAAAAAATCACTTTCAACCTAAGGGGTGTCAGTTTACATGTAAATGGACAGCCATACGGACGTGATTATGAAATGTCGTATAATGGGGTACAATCTCTATGTTCGCGACCTTTCCACGATCTAATAGCCAACACTGTTTCATGTGGTGATAGCGGTACGGGTATGAATCTTGAAGAATACGCGACGAATAGTAACTTGTATGCGTTTGATCTCAGCCCAGATCTTTCAGCTTGTAGCGCAAGTCATTTAAACATTCTGAGAAAGGGGACATTAGGCCTCAATCTTTCATTTAGCGGAAGTCTGCAGACATCCATTACCGTCATCGTTTATCTGGAGCACCCTCAACTTATTGAAATTGACAGAGCCCGTAATGTGCTTTTGAATTACTAAAGATGAATGAAGAAGAAATAAAAGCTATGTTTAAAAACGAACGTCGATTTTTAGGGGTGTTCGCTATTAATGAAGTAGATTCTGTGAGGTTGAAGAAGGATAGCGGCTTCGTGTTCAACACTTCACATCGAGATGTGACATCGTCGGGACACTGGATTTCCATCTACAAGGAGAAGAACGGGGATGTATACCTGATTGATTCTTTAAACTTGAAATTTATTCTGGAAAATCATTACATCATTTCCTTTTTAAAATGTAACAATATAAATTATATAAAAACTTTGGTTAGGGCTGTTCAGCCTCTCTGCTTTATGCGGAATTTATTGTATTTATTTCATTAAGTGTTTTTTAAACGATATCTGTGTCAATGATTTTGTAAATATTTTCGATGCTAAAAATTTATTTGTCAATGATTATTTAGTTTCCGAATACATGATGAAAGCTTTAAAATAAAAACGTATTTTACTATCCTTTTTCCTTATATATATATATATATATATATATATATATATATATATATATATATATATATATATATATATATATATATATATATATATATATATATATATATATATATATATATATATATATATATATATATATATATATATATATATATATATATACACAGAGATATTCCTGATGAATGGTAAAGTCTCATGAAAATTCACGTTTATGACGTTACTAGTTTAAAGGTGGGCGGATAGACTGTTTCTCTTGATGGCATCAGTATCGGTGAGGAAGTTGTAGTGTTAACAGCTCTTGGTATTATAGCGCATTTTGAAAAGACGGCAGCTATGGGTGTTATATCGTATATTCAAAAGTGCTGGTTCATTTTAAAATCTTGGTATACATGTGTCAGTCACACATCGGATTTTTCAGATAGACATCCTTACACACCCCGTGATCCCACAAGAACACGTGTTATATATGCAGCAGATGATGCATACGGCCATAGAATGCGAGCTTCAGCTGCAGCGAAGGAGGGATGTGAAACTGCGTACTTCGATATATCATTGAGGTGTAACAGAGGTATTTCAATAATGGATGGGCAAATAGAGAAGATAGTCGAGATAAATAGCATGTTTAAAACATATTCAGTCAGCGTTGAACGATTTAGAATACAGATCCCTCTTCCTATACTTATAAAACTATCAGCTAAGATACGCCTCTTGGCCGACCAAGATCTTGGGGGCTGTGCAAGAACGAAGCTGGTTAACTATATAATATCCATTATAAGAACAGAAGTTTCTGGAGAATTTACTATATTCCCGCCTGCAGCACAAGGGGACGTCTGCGAGGTGGAGATGATATACATATATATATATATATATATATATATATATATATATATATATATATATATATATATATATATATATATATATATATATATATATAATTGGTTATTTTTTTAATTTTCTCTCTTGTGAATAAATAAATAAATGCATCATATTAATCATTGTGTTTTTTCCAGTTTCTAAATGTTCATATATATATATATATATATATATATATATATATATATATATATATATATATATATATATATATATATAATATATATATATATATATATATATATATATATATAAGCTTAATCAAGTAATTAAATAGTAGTAGTAATATTTTGAGTTCTTTCAAATATAAAAGTAGTAGTAGTAGTAGTAGTAGTAGTAGTAGTTTTAATAAGATAGGGCAGTAGTAGTTGTTGTAGTAGTAGTAGTAGTTTTAATAAGTTAGGGCAGTAGTAGTAGTTGTTGTAGTAGTAGTAGTTTTAATAAGCTAGTGCCTTAGTAGTAGTAGTAGTTGTAATAAGTCATTAATAATAACAGTCGCCAAATGCGGATGGAATTGGGGATGTCTCTCTCTCACTCCCTCTCTCTCTCTCTCTCTCTCTCTCTCTCTCTCTCTCTCTCTCTCTCTCTCTCTCCTCTCTCTCTCTCTCTCTCTCTCTTCAACTTACTGGAATAACAACAAAGTATAAAATTGGGGTTTGAAATTATATATTTTAATAATTATATAGTTATTAGCTTCTTTGTGCTCAGTGTAGAAATATTTATCGATAAAAAACAATTTTAATAAGGAGATAGTATCCCACAATCCAGTGGAATGAAACTCCAGTTCAGCCTCTCTACAAAAAAAAAAAAATTTGTTGCTTTGGCACTTATTTCCATTATATATATATATATATATATATATATATATATATATATATATATATATATATATATATATATATATATATATATATATATATATATATATATATATATATATATATATATATAATAAGCATATGAATCCATGTACCGGCTCACTCCCTCTTCTTCAAGCTGGCTGAGTAGCCCTCGATCCGATTATGGTAAAAACACGTGGTCTTCTCTCGATTGTAATGTTTCTTTTCTGATTTTTCGATAACAGGCATTAAACCAGACCATCTTATTTTGCTTTATCCAAGGAGCTGTTTATACTCAATCTCTCTCTCTCTCTCTCTCTCTCTCTCTCTCTCTCTCTTTCTCTCCTTTTCTCTCTCTCTCTCTTTCTCTCTCTCTCTCTCTCATTTTTCTCAACAGACCAACAATGCAAATTCCATTGTTACTATGTGATTAGCGGATCAATCGGCATCAGCGTCCGGCGCGCGCGCGGGAAATCATTTTATCTAATGTTAAATTATATTTCAGAAGATTTCACTCCCTCTTCTTCAAGCTGGCTGAGTAGCCCTCGAACCGATTATGGTAAAAACACGTGGTCTTCTCTCGATTGTAATGTTTCTTTTCTGATTTTTCGATAACAGGCATTAAACCAGACCATCTTATTTTGCTTTATAAGGGCTGTTTATGCTCGTCCTCCTCTCTCTCTCTCTCTCTCTCTCTCTCTCTCTCTCTCTCTCTCTCTCTCTCTCTCTCAAAAATTCCCACCTCACCAACAACACATCATCGTATTCATTACTATGTGATTAACAAATCAAATGAAAAAATATAAAAAATAAAGAAGAAGAAGAAGAAGAAGAAGAAGAAGAAGAAGAAGAAGAAGAAGAAGAAGAAGAAGAAGAAGAAGAAGAAGAATGAGAAGCAGAAATAATAATAAAATTTATTCACCGTTCTTTCAAAGGAAAATCCACTTTTAAAGATCAAATCTTCCTTAAGCCGTCAGGCCCTTCAAGCGAAGGCAAATAAGCCGCGGTCTATCACGACCAGATATATATATATATATATATATATATATATATGAGTTTAATGTCAAGAAAACTATCTTTCTTTCATAGCCCTGGGCGTAATCTTATCGGTAGAATATCGGAGAAAATGTAATTAACCGTGAACTGAAAGGGATTAACTTTTAAGCCATTTTAACCGCAAACCTCATTAGACTAATCCACCTTGAAACTCTCAAAGCACGTATGGGAATGAAAATTTTATTCATTTATTTCGCTGTATTTTAATACACACATTTTGAACTCAAATTTCTATATAAGCATGATTTGAAAGAAGGTCTGAAAGGCCGCTTGGCACGGTCAGTTAAGTCCGATACTTACCTGGTGACCACCGTGATGGAGCAGCCGAAAGGACAGGATTCGAGTCCATCCTGTCCAATTTTATATATATCACAAGATGGGTGGGGGTGAACTAAGAGAGGGGGGAGTAAGGAGGAGTAAAACCCCCATCTCCTCAATGACAATGCGAACGAAAGACGAAACGAGTATACCAAACCGACGGTGGCGGCAGAGGCAGAGGCAGGCAACAGAAAAAGGGGGGTAGGGGCAATGACAACAACTAAGAGAAAAGAGATGGTGGGGGATAGAAAGGGGGTAGGGGTAACGGGTGTATGTGTGTAATGAACATCTCGTGTAATGTTGATGACTGCGTCATCAACATACACTCGAATGTGCGCACCTACGGTGCACACATACGAAAATAAAATTAAATAATAATAATAATATATACATACATAAAATTACTTACATTAAAAAATACAATCATATGTACGCGAGCTTCGCTCGCTGGATCTCGTGCAACATTGCAAATGTTGCTTTGCAACATTTGCAATGTTGCACTCAATCTCTGCAATGTTGCGTGCTCTATCTCGTACTTATTACTACTGGTGTATTTATAACGAGAAGGTGGGGTATATATAAGTCAAGCGTGTTCCAGAAATGGTTTGGTCCCTTAATTAGCTGTTCCAGATCGTTGAGAATACTGAATGTTTTGGCCTCCTCCCCGCCTGCATCAGTGTGAGAGGAGCCCAACCACTCAGTGTGGTGTACGTTGAAATCCCCTAAATAGAGGACCTCGGCATTTGGATGGGAAGAAGTAACAGTCTCATGAGAAGTAGTAAGATAATCAAAAAGGTCCATTACAGGGAAGCAGTAGCAGAAACACAAGATAATGATAGTAGTAGGGAGAAAGATTTTTTGCCATATATCATCGATGTTAGGAGATTCGAGATTCTCTAGATGTGTTACAGGAGTGTTTATGTTAATATAGGCACAGACTCCAGCATGCAGTTGGAAATTATAAAAAAAAGTTATAGTTGAAGATATTTAATTTGTGTGAAAAGAAATCCTTGGCTAGTTGGGTCTCAGACAGTAATAAAATGTTTGGTTTAGAGTTAAAGATGATATTCCACAGATTCATGGTTAGCACGTAGACCACGCACGTTGGCAAAGTCAATAGAGAACCCCGCCTGCGCCCACCCCCACATCTACTCTGACCAGTCATACGAACAGCCACTCACACAGACTAACACCCACAAGCTCACGTACACAATAATTACTAATAGTTAAAACTTTTCACGTTTACTCAAACCACACACACACACACGCGAGCGCACACATACACACAGGCGCGCGCACACACACACTTACAAGCGATTGTATACTAACAGGATAACTAAACTAATGTTGGTAATAGTTCGGTTTGAGGTAATGTTATCAAATATCGATTGTTTTTTCGTAGGTTATTGGATATTGTTGTTACCCATATATAAAATATGGTTTGTTCGAACACGTAAGAGTGGCACTGGCTTTGGCAAAATTTACATTAAATAATTTTTCAAAAAAGAAATATTTGTTTATATAGTTACGTATATATTAACTTAAATGTGTTATTTAAAATAAAATTTATGAAAAATTTAATAAAATTCAAACATTTAATATATATATTATTATATATATATATATATATATATATATATATAAAAATATATATATATATATATATATATATATATATATATATACATATATATATATATATATATATATATATATATATATATATATATATATATATATATATATATATATATATATATATATATATATATATATATATATATATATATATATATATATATATATATATATATATATTCACAGCCCAGTAGGGGATATATATATATATATATATATATATATATATATATATATATATATATATATATATATATATATATATATATATATATATATATATATATATATATATTTCTCCATATTATTAGTATGTGTATATATATAGATGGTGAGATATGTAAAAAATCAATGAATTAAGTAAGATAGGAAAAATTATATTTCAACAAAGATCAAATGTCTAAGTAGTAAGTTGAAGTATTTAAACTTCAAATATTTTAAAAATCTTCCCATTTAGGCCTGAGCCGATGGGGAGTATTCCCGGAGGCCGGAGGAACCCCGTGACACCTAAAGACCAAAGAGCGTGTCCCGGTTGAGTCTCCTGCCACTGGAGGTGAGACTTTTTCCCGAGCCCTATGGTATTCCTTTTAGTTAAACTTATTCCAACCCTTTTAAGTAAAATTATTCTTTTTTTAACTAAAGGAATACTATAGGGTAAACCGCGAAGATGTCAGGAGTCGGGGGTCTCTCGGCCTCCTGGTGGACGTAGATCGGGGATCCCCCTCCGATGGC
Source organism: Trachelipus rathkii (assembly GCA_015478945.1). Taxonomy (NCBI): domain Eukaryota; kingdom Metazoa; phylum Arthropoda; class Malacostraca; order Isopoda; family Trachelipodidae; genus Trachelipus; species Trachelipus rathkii. The sequence continues at coordinate 17,884 of JABUQX010140570.1, forward strand.
CTGAACCCCAATTTGTCTGTCGTGGTTCCATGACCATCTCTGGGCATGAAACGTCCCCCTCTGTCCCCCGTCGGCTCGAGCCCCTAAATGGGGGAATTAAAATATTTTCGATGAATAAAAAAAAAAAAAAAAGTTAAATCCCATCCTTAGTCGGCTGATTCCAAACATATAATTTGTTTTACTGTAGGACCTGCCGTTCTCTAGTTACATATTACTGTTAGCATTAAAAAATCTGACCATCTATATATATATATATATATATATATATATATATATATATATATATATATATATATATATATATATATATATATATATATATATATATATATATATATATATATATATATATATATATATATATATATATATATATTATAGTAAGGATGACAGATTGTGGACACAAATAATAAATATTTACGTCGAAATAAACTAAAAAATTAAATAAAATGAATTTGAAAATAAATCAATTTGAAGCTCAAAAACTCAAAAAAAGTAAGTTCTTTTTATAGCAAATAAAATTTTTAATTTTTCTTTACCTAAAATAAAAAATCATTACCAACCATTCCAATACTAAATTATTTTGAGGGAACACTTGGCACGTTGCATGGTGGGATTAGTATAAAATCGATTATCTTTTCTAAAATATCGATATCTGACACATTACCTTAAACCGAACTATTACCCTAATGTTAAAATTAAAACTCAAATTAAAAGTACCATAAGGTGATGGTAACCTACACTAAAAACATAAAATTAAATTTTAGAACCATTATATTCATAAAAATGAATTTTTAAACTAAAAATTGTGATTCTTGAAACTGATACCTTATAAAATAGATAGGAAAAAATGAAATCATAACTTATCTTAAAAATTTAAGCTGGAAAAATTTTCGGCGAAAATTCATATTTATTATATGAAGGCAACAAATACCCAAAACACTGGGTAAATAAAAAACACTAAAACAACACTAAAATAACACTAGCGCACATTAAATTTATGACTGTACAACTAAAAAAAAAAAATTTTTTAAACATACATTATTAAAAAGACACATGAAAGAGCAAGCACACAACACAACCACACAGCACAAGCGTAACTATAACTATGTGTTGTTGATGTGCATCCAGTTTTGATCATTAGTGCAATGTTTTGTGTCGCTTGGAGTTTCTTTGTTGTTTTTTGTCAGTAATGGGTGCCAAGTTTTAGAGGCGTAGTTTAGAGTTGGAAAAATGTGTTGCTTGTATATGGTGGTGGATGTCTGTTTATTGTTTGTGAAGTCTGTGCCAGCGATGGTTCTTAAAATGTTCAGTTTCTTGTTTACAGGTGAAATTATGTTGCCTGTGTGCTTTATGAAGGTGAGATGAGTGTCAAGTATTACACCGAGGATTTTGGGAGTTTGTTGAAGGGTATGACAATGTTGTTTAAGTAGACCTGGGGGGGTGTGGTGCCAAGTTAGCGATCAATGGTGATAAAAGTAATTGATGATTTGTTTGGTGAGGCGGACATTCTATTTTTTGTCAGCCATGTTTAAAGTTGGTTGATGTATTGCTGTGTCAGGTTTGTGGCCGTATTTAGGTTAGGGTTGTAGTGGAAGTGGCGCACGAAAACGCGCGAAAAAGCGTTTCACGATAAATGCGAACGGTTAAACACCCAAACTAGGTGCCGAACGAAGTACAAC
>JABUQX010140571.1:0-12333 GCA_015478945.1 Trachelipus rathkii
ATATATATATGTATGTATATAGTTTCAAGATATAAATAGCTTAGAACGCCTAGTAATAATAGGTTAAAATGCCTTGATTAAATGATTTTTAAGGATTTCTTATAAGCTATTTTATTTACAATAGTTATATTTTTATTATATTATATATATATATATATATATATATATATATATATATATATATATATATATATATATATATATATATATTATAAAAAAATATATATATATATAATATATATATATATATATATATATATATATATATATATATATATATATGTATATATTATATATATATATATATATATATATATATATATGCTATATATATATATATATATATATATATATATATATATACTCTCTCTCTCTCTCACCTATATATACTCTCTCTCATGGCTGCCTAAACTAAAAAAAAAGCAACAGACTGGACCTATTCACCAACCATATAAAACTACATACATCCCATAAATATTACTAACACATCAACACTCAACAAAGCTATACAAAATTTCACTTCTCTAATTCAAAAATCAGATAACAAAGTCATCCCCAGAGGATACTTAAAAAATACAACCGTACCCCTAACACCTGAAATAAAACAGCTAATTAACCAACGCATCTCGCTCAGAACAAAAACACCAACATCAATCCAAACGACAACACAGATTATTACGCGTTAAACACCCTAATCATAAACCTAACAAACACATTCTTCAAACAACTTCCAAATTTTCCTCACCAAGAACATCCAACACACGAGCAACATCAGAATGCGGAAAACAATAAATACACTGAAAAACTCAGTCAACCAATAAACACATACTCACGAATCCATCAAAAACCCAAACATACAAAACTCACAAACAAACAAACAAACAACACCCAAACACTCTTGCAACTCACTTCGCAAAGCAGAGTCAAATACCAACACACCCTCAAAACAGGAAAATCATCAAAGGCCTCAAGAAATTAAAACTCAACCACGACCCAACAATAGAAATAACCACAACTGACCTGGAAAACATAACAAGGACACTTGAAAACTCACCGGCAACTGGCCCAGATAATATCTCAAACAAACGCCTCAAACACCTAGGAAACACAGCTTTAACACAATTAGCACAAATATATAACAGCTCCATCAGCCTAAACTTCATTCCCCCTATCTGAAAAAAAGCTATCATTATACCCAAATAAAAACCAGGAAAAGACCTCTCTGACCCTTCATCATATCGCCCTATCAGTCTATTATCAACACAATGCAAACTACTAGAAGAAAACCATACAAAACAAAACAGCTCCATACATCATCAAACACAAATTCCAACACGGCTTCAAACAAAACCACTCAGCTACAACCGCACGCACAAACATCATTCAACCCACAATAAACAGACTAAACTCAAAACCAACTCATAAAACAGTAATCAAGCGATCGACATCAACAAAGCATTCGCTACAGTACCCAAACACAACTTTATCCACAAAATAACAAAATCTAACATCCCTACTAACCTAAAGAAATGGATTTCCAACTTTCTATCAGGACGAACAGCACAAATACAAACAAACAATACAAAATTTAGGACAGTAAACATCAACCACATACAATACAACAACATACAATGTTTGTGCTGGGGGTTCGGATGGATCCTTAACCGAAGGGTTGTCAACCTTCGGATCTCGTTTTGGGGTATGATGAACCATGGTTATGTGGATAAGATAAATAACCTGATTGTGTGTTACAACTAATCAGAAAACGTAAAACGAATAGAATTTGAACAAGAATTAACCAAAAAAGGTGTGTGTAAGGAGAGTTGAGACGATGGCGTTGTGACAACGTCACTCTCAGGCGCAGCTATCCGAACAAAGACACTCAGGTCCCTGTTCGGACGCCAAACAAATAAATCGTGTATATGTAAGGGGAAGCAACGTTAAAAATTCAGCGTCACTTCCCAATTAGAAAGAAAACGGAAAATGTCAGTTATAAATTAAATAAAATTAGAAATAATAAACTAAATTAAGATACCTTTCGTCTTCAAATGAGTTAGCCGTATCTTCTTATGAAGCAGGAGTTTTCGAAACGAAGTGGTCTAGTATAGTAGGAGAGCAAATTAAACCATCTCTAGACGGGGGTCAAATTCACTGGACCCAAGGCAATATTCAGACAGCCTATAACTTGGGAGTGTTGTTGTTATCTAAGACGCACTTCAATTGAATCTAGATTATATACTCTCTTTGATATTTTGAAACATTAGAAATCAAGATAAATAAAGAAAAAGGACTGAAAAAAATAAGTGTATATGTATGTTTTAATATAATAGTTTTAATAAAGATGGCTTTGACAATGACCAACATTAGATTAGGAACCGCAAAGATAGTTTTGCGTAATTTTTATAAAAGCAACTGAATCATTGAAGACCGAGTCAGAAAAGTATTTACAAGAAACAAAACAGGCACCAAGCCAAATAATAATCGGGGTGGTGACTGTGGGGCACTATATAAGGTGCATTTTTTTATGTGTCGATTTATATTGGTAGATGAAAATGTCATAATGCTCTTTAATAATTTAAATTATTCTATTTCTTTTCAGAATTATCCTGGGTGGATTCAATAGTAGTGTCACAATATTAAGGAAACAATCTTCACTATAGTGAGTATGGTATAGTCATTTGAAACTTTTAAGATTGTTTTTTCTTTTGGTTATAATAGATTTGATTATTTCTAACACCCTTTTCTAACTAACAGGCAATATTCAATCGCTGCAAACAGGAAACATCAGTGGAAAAAGTGTGGATACAGTTGGAGACGGTATGTAATCGTTGGAACCAAGTTACAGTTGTAATCTCTGGTTTATACTTAACTTCAATAAAGGGTTTTCTGTCCCAAGCCATCAAACCCTATTTAACAATTCGTTATTTAATATTTATACTATAATTTATTTATATTGGTTAAGATGAACAATACATAAAACACACAACATACCTTTGTCATTAAGAAATGCCTGATAGGGGAATGAATGTGGATCTGTAACTTTGTTTTTCAATTTCAATAATATCCTTTGTTGGCCGCGCATGAAAGTCTGCAAAGATGCAAGAATATTTAATTAATGATTCTTCATATCATAACTAATACTTTTTCCATTTCATTATTTTTCATTATTACATTTAATTAAATTACATTATCACATTAATTATACGAAATTTCCAGAAAAACGGGATGACCCACCTGTAGTTAGAACTTAGAAGTAAAACAACTTTGCATCTTGCACGTCTACAACTAGAGTGATCATTCAAAAGACATCTAACAATTTATATCGTCTTGTTTGATGTGGATGACTTTTTAAATCTAAGGTTTTTAACTTAAAAGAATCAGTATAGTTTTATCAACAAAATATTATCAATTCTTCTGGAATTTAATACAACCAGTCAGTAACATTCATATTGGTCAAAATTATTTCATAAATAAAGATAAATGGCAAATATAAATGAAATGTCTATGATAATATTAAACATAAATAAATAATCATAAACTCCATTATTACTGGTTAGCTCTAGGTTTATTTTTAAAAAAGTTGTACTCAACAGTTATATATATATATATATATATATATATATATATATATATATATATATATATATATATATATATATATATATATATATATATATATATATATATATATATACCTATATATATATGTATATATATATATACTATATATATATATACTTTCTATATATATAAATATATATTTTATTTATTTATTTATTTACACACAACACCATGTCCTGCATGGCTGCAAAGGTGAAATTGTTGGTGGTGAAATAATTATTACAATATCACCCTGTTCACAGAATCAATAATAGTGGGAGGGGGGTTCAGCCTCTCCTGAGAGAAATTTGAACATTTCTTCCCATTATGATTGACAGACTCAAACTCATAAAATAAACTGCCTCCAATTAATATTTGAATTTTTTTGTTTTTAATTATAGTATTATACTATATTTAATTTTCCAAAACTGCCAAAAGAAATAAAAGTTAAAAAGTTGTAGCTCCTCAACTCAGATTACAAATGAAATCAATTTAAATGTATAAAATTACAAAAATGTTAAAGAGATTCGAAATGTAAAATATTTTTTCCCTTTTTAAGTTTTAAGTAGTTAGAGATACTTGAAATTATAAACATCCTCTCTCCTGAAAAAATCTCAGAATACTTTTTGAGTCAACTCTTCAGATTTTGTTCTTCTTTCCAGTATGTCATTTCAGACTTTCCTTCTTCTTTAAAAAATCTCTTCCCTGACCCTTCTCTTAATGCGACTTTCCCAGGCAACGTCCAAATAATAAATATGTATATATATATATATATATATATATATATATATATATATATATATATATATATATATATATATTATATATATATATATATATAATAATACGTTTAAAATATAAACTTAAAATTATTCTCCACCTGTTCTATACATAAAGAGAATGTAACGAAGAGATGCCAAAGGCAACAATATAAACAATTTTATACTCTAAATTCACACATACACATAATCTCCGCTATTTAATACGAGCTCGAAGAGTTACCTTTTTAATTGATTGAAAAAATAGCATTATTTTCAAGCATTGAATTCTTACATACTTTGTTTCAAGTTTACATAATCTGTTTTTATTTTTTATGTAATATGTTTTCTTTCATTTGACCAATTTTAGCCAAAATTAGAGAATTTTATCGTAACTTTATGAAATTTGTATAAGATCGATAGCTTCTATAATGTTAACTTGTGCTAAGCACGAGCAGCAAGAGTATAGAAGTCGCCTCCCCCCCTCTCTCTCTCTCTCTCTCTCTCTCTCTATATATATATATATATATATATATATATATATATATATATCACACGGGTAATTATTTTTGCATATATTTTCACTATGTTATTTCTCGCACAAAAAAAATAAACACAAGCTCTCCCCCGTAAAATGTTCTTTCTTCCATCCGACCCTTCACTACTTTCTGTCCCTTCAGTCTATATATTCCACTCCATCATCCATCATCACTAACCCCAAAACAAAAGTCTCCTCTCTCTCTCTCTCTCTCTCTCTCTCTCTCTCTCTCTCTCTCTCTCTCTCTCTCTCTCTCTCTCTCTCTCCTCTCTCTCTCTCTCTCTCTCTCTCTCTCTCTCTCTCTGTAAAAGAGGTATTACACGGCAATGTAGGGGCTCGAGCCGACGGGAACACAGGGGGGACGTTTTCCATGCCACGTAGAAGGGCGGAACCCGACATAAATACCAAGAGCGGGGTTCGGAGACCCTCCCAGAGGTAGTCCTACCCCGTAGTTCCCCGGAAGACCGAGCGACTCCTACCATCGGTGCAGTATACCCTTGGGTATTCTTTAGTAAAAAAAAAAGCAAAATTTAATAGAAAAGTCTATTTATTTTAACGAGTAACCAATAAAGGTCTCTAAGTAGGCTCTCTAATCCTTATTACTATAATTATTAACAATAATTTTTTTTTTTTTTTTACATTTTCCTATCTAAAATTTTACCAGGATTCTAAAAATGTATTCCTTTTCGCTGTAGCTATTGTAGTTTTTGAGATAAATTTTGCTGTTAATAAAATACATCTTTCCCCTACTCTCTTATATATATATATATATATATATATATATATATATATATATATATATATATATATATATATATATATATATATATATATATATATATATATATATATATATATATATATATATATATATATATATATATATATATATATATATATATATATATATATATATAATTCAATTTTTCATTTTTGTGCGAACGTGACATTTAGTATTTTTTTGACTCTCGGCAAATGTACTTTTTTGCAACAATTATTAACATTTACTATGCTAATATTAAGGTCGGAAAGCTATTAAAACAACAAATAACTTTCTCTAGCTTTCACGGTCGAGCCTTCGAGGCCTATACTGAACCTCTGCTCAAATTTACTCAGAATGTTTAACACCTGGAATTTGCATTATAACACGTACGCGTAATCAAATTCATGCTATTACATTTCTGTATTACCATGTCGTAGCATGGATAATGCCTGTGGATATTCTCCTTTATGCATGGGCATGTAAATATGGTACTGTTTCCTTCATTTATTATGCACGTTATGTAACATTTACCAAAATCATTTAGAATGCACATTTACTAAATCATTTCACAAAGGCTAAAACTAATTTTGCTATTGTTTTTATAGTTTCGGCTCTTGTCTACACCATACCTTTCGGCTATTGTCTCTTCATCCCAGTTGTGGGTTTTGCATGCACGTCTCATTCGTTGGTTTGACGCTACTCAATAGGAGTGGAAACAAAAGTAATAGAAACAGATTTTTATTACCTTCGGGGGGTTCTCATTACTGTGGAAACAAATGTACACGTCTCACCGTACGGTTTACACACACGACCCATAGAGCAAACCAACACCACAAAGTGGCACACTCAACTACAGAGTGGGACAACATCTACAGAAGTACACACAGCTCACAGCCACAATATATATATATATATATATATATATATATATATATATATATATATATATATATATATATATATATATATATATATATATATATATATATTATTACGTTCAGAGTCATACACAAATCAGAAGGCCTGAATCAATGATACAACTTCGGTCAGAGGTCAGAATCTATATTGAAATAATAAACATAATTAACATATTATAATAATAATAATAATAATAATAATAATAATAATAATAATAATAATAATAATAATAATAATAATAATAATAATAATAATAATAATTACATTGTGGAAAATAAATATTAAAGTTATGCATGAGAATTCAGTTTTCTATTTATATTTGACATTTTGTTTTAAGGTAAACTATTATATAAAATATAAAAATTTTGAGCGTAAGTCTTTTAGTATAACCAATAATTTATAAAAAGGTTATTTAAATGTAAATAAATATAATGTATAATAAAGATTATTTTATATGGAATGTTTTTCACTAATATAAGCATGCGGCACAACACAGAATTATATAGTAATACGAGATCAAAATATGATACACAGAACTAGGTTTGGTAATTAACGTACCTTGCTAACACTCAAGGGAAAAATGTTATAACGAAAGTTTTAATAGCACAAAAATAATATCAAAGCAATCAGTGGTGCTTCATAAACAAATGTGAAAAGGATTTGGTAAACTGTTTCTGAGATTACACTGAGCTTGGCAGTTTTTTGACGAAATATTTGAAATGCTTCTTGAGAAGAAATGGCGGCTGTTGTTCTGTTGAAGAAAACGAGATTTTTCTGTCATGTGACAAGCCGGTCCACAATATTCAAATAAGAAGAAGAACGGAAGGTAATATGGCTCCCCTCTGAACAGTGGAGCGTCGTGAAGATCAAAAAATCGGACAACAGGGCGGAGAGTTCGTCCATAACGCGATATAGAACGAGGTAGACAAGACGGTAAGGTTGGAGTTGGAATAGGTTCCGGATTCGGAGGAGGAATCGGTATTGGAGCAGGAGGCGGAGATATCGTAGCGTGGGGCGCTGAAGTAGCTGGCGAAGGAGTGACAACAGTTGAAGGAGTTGGCAAAGGGTCAGGTGGAGAACAAGTTGATGTAAAAGGCAGAATGGGCATAAAGTCGATATTATCTTGCGAAGTAGAGGTAGATGGTGCGGGTGCAGAAGGTGGAGAAGAGTGGTTGAAGAAGCGGGATCATGTTCGAAATAAGCCGGTTTGATCCTATCAACGGAGATATTTTCTGCTTTGCTCCCCTTCTGTAAAGTGAAGTACTTTCGGTAGCGTTTTAATACAAGGAAAGGTCCGTCGTAGCGGGCCTGCAACGGACTACGGTGTGAGTCATGCCGAATTAATACGTGAGAGCAAGTCTCCAAATCCGCAGGCATGTAAGTTGGACGGGGAGGATGACGTGGCAAAGATGGCTTCCATGCCTCAGTACACTGACGAAGGCGAGCCAGGAAGGTGTGCTGGTTCGTAGTTCTTGGAGAAGGAAGGATAAACTCACCAGGTATTCGTATGGTGGAGCCATAGACGAGCTCAGCAGTTGAGCATTTGAGGTCTTCTTTGTACGAAGTTCTGATACCGAGGAGGACAAGAGGAAGGGTTTCGGACCAATTTTCCGGTGTTCCATGGGCCATAAGAGAAGCTTTTAGCTGCCGGTGATAACGTTCCACCATGCCTTGACTTTGCGGGTGATAGCTGCAAGAGCGAAGACGCTTGGAGCCGATTAGAGTCATAAGGTCCTTCCAGAGGTGAGACTCAAACTGCCTACCCTGGTCTGTGGACACGGTCGAAGGAGTGCCAAACCTGGCTATCCAGTTGTACAAAAATGCCTGAGCAATTGTCTCGCTAGAAGTATTCTACCCATCGAGTGTATCGGTCTATACAAGTTAAAATATGTGTGAAACCATTTGAGGGTGGTAAAGGGCCGACTAAATCAATGTGAACCTGGTCAAAACGTTCACCAGGGGGAATAAATTGCTGAAGAGGTGCGACAGTGTGCCTGTGCACTTTGGATTTTTGACAGTTGAGACACTGCGTTGTCCACTGTTTAACATCCTTTAGTAAGGACGGCCAGACGAAATGCTTACCTATTTTGACTTGACTACCTTTTACCCCTGGGTGCGACACGTCGTGAATGGTGTGAAACACCTTTCTGCGCATGGGGGTTGGTACTACTGGACGAGGATGTGCGGAAGAGACGTCGCATAACAAAGGCGGAAAACCAAAAATTTCTACAGTTTGAATGTCGTAAGAAGAAGCACTAGGAAAAACAATCTCTTCGAGTTGCTGCAGACGAGCCATTTCAACGAAATCAATGTCTGGTAAAGGAGATATAGCGTTAATTCGGGATAGAGCATCGGCAGGAATATTGTCTTTTCCTTTTATATGGCGGATATCAGTTGTGAATTGGGCAATGAATTCAAGGTGGCGGGCTTCACGAGGTGACTGTTTCACTGTGGAAGCTGTAATGGCATGCGTGATGGGTAAATGATCAGTTACAACATGGAATTCCCGACCTTCTATGAAGTAACGGAAGTGCTTAATAGCTAAATAAATTGCGAGAAGTTCCCTTCCAAATGCGCTATACCTTGTTTCAGGCGGCTGGAACTTTTTAGAAAAGAAAGCTAATGGACGCCATTCGTTATCAATAAATTGTTGTAGCACAGCTCCAGCTGCGAAGTCTGAAGCGTCAGTGTTGATTCTAGTCGGGGCTGTGTCGGATGGAAATATAAGTAACACGGAAGAGGCAAGGGCTTCCTTGATGGCGGTGAAGGCATTAGTTGCTTCGTCGTTCCAATCTACAGTGACAGAAGCAGCAGATCCTTTACGTGGATGCTTAAGAAGTGCGTGGAGAGGAAGGAGAATTTTAGCAGCGGACGGTATGAAGCGATGGTAAATTTACCATCCCTAAGAAACGACGAAGTTGACGCTGTTTTACGGGTTTCGGAAAGTCACGAATCGCTGCCACACGATCCTCAAGAGGACGTATACCTTCGGCAGAGATTGTATGTCCGAGAAAAGTTAGGGATGAAACTCCGAATTCACATTTGGAAGAGTTGACACATAGACCAAATTCACTTAGTCTGGTAAAAACTTGCCTGAGATGTGAAGTATGTTCTTCCGGAGAGGCACTGGCAATCAATAAGTCGTCTATGTAGGCGAAGACGAAGGGTAAACCGCGTAATACTGAGTCTAGAAGACGTTTGGAAAGATTGACTAGCATTTCGTAAACCGAATGGCGTTCGAAGAAATTCGTAAAGACCGAAAGGAGTGATAATGGCAGTCTTATGAATGTCGTCCGGGTTCACAGGAATTTGAAAAAATGCGGAAATTAAGTCAATTTTTGAGAAGATGGTACAACCAGAGAGGTGGGATGTGAAATCCTGTAAATGAGGTACATTATAACGGTCCGGGCGGGTGATTGCATTTAGGCAGCGATAATCGCCGGTCGGGCGATAGTCCCCATTAGGTTTGAGAACCATATGTAATGGAGAAGCGTAGTCAGACTTTGAAGGTCGGATGATGCCCTTCTCTAAGAGAGATTCAAACTCTAGCTTTGCTGCTTTGAGTTTATCCGGTGCAAGTCGCCGAGCGTGAGAGAATGGAGGTCTGCCGGAAGTTTCAATGTGATGAACAACATTGTGTTTCACAGGAGGAAACTTGGAGCTCTGGAAAATCGGTAATTAATAACGATTCAAAAATATTATTAGATGGAGAAAGATGTATGCCACTGATGGAAGCAGACGCACGAATACAAGCAGATGAGAAATGTGTCTCAAAATCAATGATGCGGTTGTGATTCATGTCTACAAGAAGGTTGAAATGTGACAGAAAGTCGGCACCTATTATTGGTAAAGTGACGTCGGCAATCGTGAAGTCCCATATAAAGTCACGACGGAACGAGAGCGTTAAATGGAGTCGTTTGGTATAAGTGTTAATGGTTGTGCCATTGGCGGCGCGTAAAGAGCCTGATGCTTCTGGAGCATGAGTTTTCCCGAGGATGGAACGAGGTACAGCTGAAATGGAGCTCCCACTATCTACGAGATAAGATAGTTTGGTGGATGGATCGTAGACACAAAGTAGGTTTGACGCTTTGGATACCACCCCGAGCGAATTTATGGAGTGGTGTTTAAGTTTAAATTCCCGAATGTACAAGGTTTAAGACATGACCGAGTTTGATCTCCAAAACGTTGATGGTTCCTACAAATACCCTGTTGGTTATGTGACGGATACTGAACCAAAGCCTGAGAATCAACAGGAGAAGAGGCGAATTGACGCGAAGGAGTAGGTGAGCGACGATATGAACGTCGTTGCATAGTTGGAGAGCGAGAATTATGACCATAATTGTAAGCAGAATAAGTATTTGATGCATTGGGAGGGGGCTGGGGGTATGAAAGAGGCTGGGGGTATGAAGGAGGCGGTGAATAAGGATGATGAGAGGATGAAGGATACTGTTGAGGTTGAGGATATTGTTGTTGAGGATAAGGAGGGGAAGGAGGAGGGGGGGGAGGAGCAGTGGAACGCGTTTCCAAAGCTCGCATTCTAGTAGTTAAATCCATGATGGTGTTCTGCAACACCTGTAGTTGGGAGATAATATAAGCATTTTCAGTGGGCGGCGGTTGGCGCATCGACTGACTCACTCACATGCGAAAGTGACGCTGGTGTTAAGTTATTATTACTGGTGGGATCCGTGATATGCGAAACTTGTGAAGGTATGTCTGCTGTCGTAAGAGGTTTCGCTTTGCAAATTCTGTCAGCAAAAGTAGCTAGTTCTTGTAGTGAACAATTAGGATCGACGGTGGCTAAGCGCAATTGCATCTCTGCAGGGAGTTTCTGTAGGAAGAGATGACGTACAATATGTATACAATTACCTACGGGAGGACCGTCGAGAAGATTGAGCATATCAGATAACAGAACTGATGGCAAACGATCTCCAAGAGAGCCGCCTGTCAAAAGCTTTTTTACTTTTTCAGCATCGGTTTCTCCCAGCCGGTTTAAAAGTTCGGTTTTAAGTTGGGTGTAGGGCTGGTTGTGAGAATGCAAGGAGGGTAAAACATCCTTTAGGCGCTGTAAAACAGGAACAGGCAAAATGTTTAAAAGAGCTCTGAAGCGACAAGCTCATTTGTGGATTCGAGCTGGAGCTCGAGCAGCGTAAATGTGAGATCCAAGTCATTATTGAGGAACTTACCAGTATATACACTAGGTGATTCCCTGTCTGAAGCAGGCTGTTGCGATATGACGTTGACGTTATCTGAGTTTGCAGCGTCAGGAGGGGACATGATTTATAAATGTTAATATAATACGATTGTAAAAAAAATTTTGAAAACAATATTACGGGAAAAAAAAAATTTGGCGAGATAACGAGCTAAAATGCAACTTACGTAAGCTAAATATGAGAAATATAGTGGTCTGAGACCAAAAACAGAGTAAATTTTTACAAAAAGGTATATCAATATTAACAAAAATATATAGTAGGCCGCTTTTATGGGCCAAAATGGTTTAAAAAATAGTAATTTAAAATTGAAAATGGACAGGAATTCGACCTGTTAAAAATTTTGAAATTGTTCCGTAAATGGATTATTTTTTTTTTTTTTAATATCATGAAATTAAACTTCTGCTTCAGGATGTGGATCCGTGTGTGTCCTGTTGAGATGAGAGAGATTTCAGGGTAGCTGTAGGTATGCTGGAATGGAACGACAGCACTCCTGTTATCACTACGAAGGGTCACCACTATGGCGTTCAGAGTCATACACAAATCAGA
>JABUQX010140572.1:7500-17833 GCA_015478945.1 Trachelipus rathkii
TAAATATAAATAGTTTTTGATCATAACAAGAAGAAAAGTTTTTATGATTTAAACGTTTTTGCTTCATTATATAATTAATTATAAAACCAATTATAAACATAAAATATAATGAAATGTCTAATTTTTTAAACATTTTTAAATAACAAAGTAGGTTAACGTTTTCAAACTTTTTATAACTTATTAACTTTCTTTATTTTGTTATTAGTTTAAATAGCCTGTTACTCTGTATCAAACCCAAAACCTCAAAAATAGTATTTCTTGAAAATGACCCGAGATTAACGGTTGCACCTGTTATTAAATCAATCGTTTATTTTATTCCAGTAACCTAACAAAGCTGACCAGAAAACTAATAAATCATATATTAAATAAATGCTTATTGAGTTTTTGAATTAATAATAATAATAATAATAATAATAATAATAATAATAATAATAATAATAATAATAATAATAATAATAATAATAATAATAATAATAATAATAATAATATACATAAAAAATAATAATAATAATAATAATAATAATAATAACAATAATAATAATAATAATAATAATAATAATAATAATAATAATAATAATAATAATAATAATAATAATAATAATAATAATAATAATAATAATAATAATAATAATACATACGTAATTTTACATATAAATCGCATTTGTCTCTAAGTAAAGCTGGTTTTTGATGATGTCCATATAACATTGGTCTTGGTCTCATATCATGTGGTGATTTTGCCTGAATTGATAAAGTAGATTAAATTTCTTTTATAGTCAACTTTAATTAAGTTTTGTCGCCCAAGGAAATTCTTGTACACGAGTTGTCAGTTAGGAAATTGGTGAGTAAAATTTACAGCTAATCAGAATGAAGTTTCTCTCTTTCTTTATATAAATATAAAAACTAGAGAGAGAGAAGAGCCTCATTGGTAGAATGATTATAATTTGATAAATTTTCCTAACTACGAACTTCCGTGTTCAGGAATTTCCTTGGACGAGTGTACTTGATTAGTGGGTTATGAATAGGATTAGAACAAAAAAACTAACGTGTTCTCAATGGTAGAAGACAATGTGAAAAACATTTAACAGTAAGTATCAGGTAGGGTTTGCAGATGTACCAAGTTTGGGACAGTGCTGTGCGTGGTGCACGCATTTCAGTGTTGTACAAAAAACCAGTGAGTTGTGCGATATGGTGCACTCACTCAGGTGCTATGTGGTGGTCCAGTTCGGTGGAGTGCGGTGCTCAGTTAAAAATAGTCTCAGGCATAGAACGACTTCAAGAGAACTATTATGTTATGAGGAATATAAAACATTATATATATATATATATATATATATATATATATATATATATATATATATATATATATATATATATATTATATATATATATATATATATATAACATACTGCCTGCTACTCTTCTTCTTACCCTCTCCTCTCTGTTTACTTTCCATGCATGTATATATGAGCCGTAGTCCTTCTTGTGTGCCCTCTTTTGTAGGGAACTGAAGGTGCTCGGAACCATGATGCAGGAATGAGGATTTTTCAGGGCATCTCCGTAGACCTCAGGAAAAGAAAATCCATTCCTATATATATATATATATATATATATATATATATCGTTTTCGTTTTTACAGTTATACTTACGAAACTTAAGAAATGCTGGAGTTTGCATTCATTTTTATCAAACTATGCGCATAATCGTAAAATATGTCGAATTTAGGACGTTCTTACGCATAAATGTAGCAAACAATATGGTGACGTGGTAGGCCCGTTTGAATTCATGAATGTATCATTCAATAAAATAAACTTTAAATATAATTTCTTCCAAATGGATAAACTATATCACAATAGTTGATCAATCATTTGTAATTTGTTATGTTTTTATTTCTGTTTATTCCAAATCGATGAGCTCATCATAACAGCTGATTCCAATTGTTTGTAAACAAAAGTAAACATCGTAATAAATCGCGGTCGCTTTTGCCCGAAATTCGTGCTAAAACTGTGAAAGCTTATCTTACCGAGCGAGCGTAAGCACAAATGACCAAAGCAAAAACGGTCTAGGTAAGATAGATCAGGAAATTATCGGACAAATTGTCGATATGCTCTTCAAAATTCAAAATTTTCAACGGCTGTTTTCGAAAGAAAGCCACGCGATTCTTACATAAACAAATTTCAATTTTTTTTAATTTCATTGTATTGTTTATGGCATTTTTGAAAATAACGTAATTAAATAATTTTTAAAAAAAATATTTTTTTTTACCACGATGAATACTAAAAATATTTGTGATAATAAAAATAAATTTTTGTTACCTATCAATAAAAATTGAATTTGTTTGGTTTTGGCAGGCCCATTTCCCGCGAAATCCATCCTCTCTCTCTCCTCCTCTCCTCTCTTTGTGGGTTGTGTGTATATATATATATATATATATATATATATATATATATATATATATATATATATATATACATATATATCTGCGATTGATTTGTTCTAGGGAACCTCAAATTTATAGATGAAAAGGAAGACAAACACCGAGGAGAGTGCCATAGTATATTAAGAACGTTTCGCGCTATAGCTAAGCGCATCATCAGCTATAAGTAAATAATAAAATATAAATGAACAATGTCAATAATATTTACGATTATATAAAATATATAGAAAACTAAAATATATAAAAATTACAAAAAATTACAAAAAAATTACAGGAAATTACAAAAAATTAAATCTATTATTAACCTCGTTTTACTAACCTTACATACTGGATGAACCATAAGAATGAATGAACAAGATTAAATCCAAACTATTTATACCTAAATTATACATAAATTGGTTGTTTTTTTTGAAACTTACTATACTCAAAAATCAATATTTATAACAGTATAATAAAATGAAAATTATAAAAGACATATAATGAAAATTATTACAATTAAAATAAATTAAGTTTGATTAAAGATAAATCAGAGTTGAGTTCAGGCTCCAATTCATGAATGTAGAGGCTCTCCAAGATTTTTCTGTCGCGAGTATCAGTGATGGAGGCAAGAATCGAGAAGTCGTTGGTAGTGATGGGATGATCTTTTTTCGTGGCTATGGCTACTTATGGATGAAAATTCAGGGGATAGGAAGATTGGTAGGAAAGAAAAAAACCCTTGTGCTTGGCAATCCTGATGCAAAGTTGTAGGCCTGTTTGACCTACATAGTGGGCATTACAGCCAGCACACTTATACAAGTAGACTATCGAGGAGTGCAACTCTTTAGGGATTAAATCTTTGGACCTGAAAAAGTTACTAATTTTGAAGTTATTAGTAGGAATAAAAATAAATTTGGCAAATGAAAAGTGTCTTGCTAATATAGGTCTGAGGGTTCTAATAAGGGTGTCGGTGAATGACCTGTGTAAGAAATCTTCAGGTAAATTTTCTGTTTAGGGACATCAAACGTGGGAGTAGGTGGTCTAAAATGGTTCTCAAGGAAGTTAAATATGAATTTATCAACAAGGTATGAAGGAAAGAGATTAAAATTAGTGAAGCTCCTTAAATATTAGAGTTCTGAATGAAAAGAAATCCAGGAGGAACATACCTTAAAGGCCCAGTTTATTCTGCCTGTAAAGCCGAACAATTTAAACTTATCTGGAGGAAAGCTGAAGTAGTGAGTGCCTAATTGGGTGGAGGTCGGCTTGCTGTAAATCTGTGTAGAAAAAAAACCATTAATGTGAGAGACACCAACATCAGAAACGGAAGGAATCCATCCACTTCATATTCCATGGAGATATTTTCATGTTGCTTATTAAGGAAATTTAAAATAAGTCGGCATGTTCTTTGTTAAAAAAAATTAAGATCATCACTTATCTTTTGTAGACAATGGTTTGAAGGCTGGGGGCATTTTCGAGCAAGACTGTTCATGAAATGTAGAAACGTTAGCGAAAGGACAGAATTAGATTGGGGTTGGGCTGAGGGGTAGGGATGGCGGGATCGCTAAAGTGAAATAAAATTTATAAGTATCTCTTATTAAGACCTCTAAAATCTGGTTAGAAAACAAAGTATTGGAAATGATTTCACGGGTTTCGGCAACAGGAACGTTAGTAAAAAGGGACTGAATATCAAAACTCACCATAAAGGCTTGAGGGAGTGAAAGACAATAAATATAATCCACGAATTCAAAAGAACTATGAAGGGTATGTTGGTTGTGGGTAATGGGGTCAATCAATGGTACAAGAAATTTCGAAAGACTGTAGGTGGGGGTGTTAAGAGCTGAGAGGATAGGACGGAGGGGGACGTCAGGTTTGTGGGCTTTGGGAAGCCCATACAGTAAGCCTGAATGGCTACCAGATACGTGAAGTGAGTCAAAGTTAGTTGACAGATTTTAGGGACCTGACAAAGTTATTAATCTTATCCTCTACTCTAAGTAAATGTTTAAAAATACAACCTGTAAGCAGTTTAAATTTTGAGACATCGTTCAAAATGTTGTTCATTTTATGAAGATAGGATGCTTTATTAAGAAGCATTACCCCTTTTCCTTGTCGGGGCGACATATGATGATGGATTTGTCCTTTCCTAAGTCTCTCAAAATATTGAGATCCTTAAAGCTAAAAACAGGGGAGAAAATTTTCTTTGAGTTAAATGAGTAGAAGATTTTTTTGAGAACATACCTGACATCTCCAGTCCAATCCATTTCATGAACACTATGAAGGCCAGCGAGTTGGAGAAACAATTTCTCGAATTTAAGAAAGCATTGGAAATACCTATATATATATATATATATATATATATATATATATATATATATATATATATATATATATATATATATATATATATATATATATATATATATATATATATATATATATATGCTATATATATAGGTTAATAATAGATTTAATTTTTTGTAATTTCCTGTAATTTTTGGTAATTTTTGTTTTTATATAATTTTAGTTTTCTATATATTTTATATAATCGTAAATATTATTGACACTTCATTTATGTTTATTATTTACTTATAGCTGATGATGCGCTTAGCTATAGCTCGAAACGTTCTGCATATACTACCGTATGGCACTCTCCTCGGTGTTTGTCTTCCTTTTCATATATATATATATATATATATATATATATATATATATATATATATATATATATATATATATATATATATATATATATATATATATATATATATATATATATATATATATTACCGATAACGATGCCGATGCTACTACTCACCGAGTGCCGATGCCGATACTGACTGCTTCAAAGGAATCATTTGATACCACCGATACCGATACCATGGTATCGGTGCATCCTGTATGTATATATATATATATATATATATATATATATATATATATATATATATATATATATATACTATATATATATATATATATATATATATATATATATATATATATATATATATAATTTCGGTTGCCAGATTCAATCCAGCAAATTCCGTCTGTAGGATTCGAATCTATATCATTTATGAGGTCTGTTTCAACATGAAAACCACCGTGTCGTTACCCACTAGACTAGACCGAAGATGAAATGTTGATCCTAATAAATTCTTGTATTAAAAAAGTTTAAATTGAAGGATTTATGATTTTCCTTTTTATGTGTTTATTATTATTATTATTATTATTATTATTATTATTATTATTATTATTATTATTATTATTATTATTATTATTATTATTATTATTATTATTATTATTATTATTATAATTGTAAAATTTTTTGATTTCATTTCCAAGTTCTAAATATTTATTTTTGTACAATGTTGAGTTTCCTTAAAATAATTTTTGATAATAATTTACAAGAGGAGAAGAAGACATATTTACAGGGATAGATGAGAGAATAAATGAAAGTGCGTTGAAATGGTTTGGTGATGTGGAAAGGATGGATGATAGTTGGTTGGTTAAGCGGATGGATTGTGGTGAGTGTGTTGAGAATTGACCGGCTGTGAAACCCAAGAAAGTGGAATGAGTCAGTAAAGGAATGCCTGGAGGAGAGAAATGTGAGTTTGGCAGAGGCAAGGAAAGGTGCATAATAGGAGTGAATGGCGGGGTTTTGTGAGGGAGTATGGTTGTGGCCCACTTGGGCCAAGGGGTCAACCCCACATTGACGAGATGCCAGAGTGAGGGTCCCGTGAAGCTCTACTGTGGATTTTCTAACTGCGACGAGTTCTCATTAAAAGGTATAAAGGGGCGGTAAAGCTGGGCTTTCTTTTCGACAGTTATTTCTTCTTCTACAACTTTTTCTGTTTCCGGTGCTGTTTTGCACCTTTTCTCTCCCAAAATGTGTGTGTCTCTTTATATATATATATATATATATATATATATATATATATATATATATATATATATATATATATATATATATATATTTATATATATATATATCATATATATATATATATATATATATATATATATATATATCGTATTCTATTTTTTCAGAAATTTGCTTATGTATATTTATTATTCAATAATAAAAAAGGTTCTATACTTCTATAGATAACTTTAATTAATTAAGTTTAATGACCTTAGAAAAATCATGTCAACTAAACCAAATAGAAACCACCTCATGTACTTGAATATTTTATTCTCTCTGAAGATAAAAGTACTCACATTTGCCTATATGAAATAGTTAGCACAGATGATGGGAAACAGTCAGTTCGATCATTCTTAAAGGAGTTTACCGAGCCACCTATTATTGGGGTCATAATACATCTAATTGATTCTTTAAATTAATGCGACATTTAAAACGCTCTCATCCAGACATTGCTGCACTTGTTAAAAAAAAAGGTGAAACAAAAGCTGTTCAGGATAAACCTTTATTTTCAAAAACTCAGACTAAAGTGGATACTTTTTTCAGTTGTCAAAATCTTGTTCTGTCTATATCGTGTGAAAAATTTAAAATACAATTAATTATAATAGTTGTTATAGATAGTGACCCATTAGGCTTTTTTTGCAAGGCCAGGATTTAAAGCAATTTGTGGAGACATGATTTCGAAACTGGAATTCCTCTTTAGACCTGCAATATATTCGCAAAATAGTTCTAGAAGAAGCGGTTAAGAAAAGAAATAAACGAAAAATCGCTTAAAGGGATACTTCGTGCATTTAAATATGGAGGCTTGCACAAGGGCAAAGGTAAATTATTTTGCCATTAATATTACATATGTGGACGAAGATAAAAACAATATTACTAAAGCGTTAGCAGTAAGAGATACCAAATCGCCACATTTCAACTAAAATATCCAAGAACTTGTTATTTACGTTTTAAAAGAATTCGAAATAATAAGAGGCAAGTATTTAGCTTTGTTACGGATAACGGATTACTTGAACAGTACGATTGAAAAATTAAATAAGGGCAATGAGGATGAGGATCAGGAAGCTGGTAAATGTGATACTGATTTTATTGATTTTTAAAACTATGTTCTGATGACGTTAACATTGCATACATGAGATGTGGAGTTCATATTTTACGTTAGAAGTGCGATTGTCTCAGCAATACTTATACAGCAATTCTTATAAGCAAGGTGTGACAAATAGCAAAAGCAGCACATACCACAAAATTAATTTTAAGTTCAAAAGGGTCAAGTTGGAAAAGTGGCAATCTTAAATCAAAAGACAAGATGGGGAAATACATGTCTTATGCTCGAAAGGCTTCTTCAACTAAAAGACTATATTAGTATGATGGCTGCCGGTACTCCTGAACTTTCTCGCTCCGATAGTCAGTGGGAACAAATTATTAAAACACCAATATTTTACAACAAAAAATATTCAATTAGAAGACTTGACTGCAGGAAAATTTTATAGAGAAGAGATTCTAGCAAATGACATAAAACATTCCATGTAAAGAAATGAAAGAATATTAACTGAAAACAAAATATTTTGTCTGCCATCTTTGTTGATCCACAGTTCAGGATCTTCCTCAGAACTGAAGATCTGATATTAGAAGCTAGGAATGCTCTTTTGAACTAGGACTTCAAATGAATAACACTATCAAACAGAAATCTGGGTCGGAGTCAGATAGATCAGCAGCTTCAAGAAACCTCCCTTGTGGTATCTTGTCAGATGAAGATGAGGTCAGATTTGACAAACAATGGGTCAAACTGGAGAAGGCAGAAAAGCGATTGAAAAAAGACAATCTACCTATAAAAGACCTTCAACCTAAAAACCCTCCAAAAAAATACAAAGTAGAATTCCATAAGGTATTCGATGAAATAATGAAAATCGACCGGAAATCAAAGTTAACAGATAAAGAGGCAATCCCAAGCTATCTTAAAATTTTGCAAGATGCGACTTACACAATACAGTCAAGTTAATGTTGAGAGCTTATTTTCTGCTTTAAAAATAATAAAATTGGATCTAAGGACATCGTTATAGGAAGATTTTATTGAAGATTTATTTTTAAGAACCAATTGTTTTGGATAAATTTATATTACATATGCTCAGGCAGTTCAAAGAGAAATTATATTAATATATATATATATATATATATATATATATACTCTAAATATATATATATATATATATATATATATATATATTTAGACATATATATATATAGATATATATACTATATATATATATATATATATATATATATATATATATATATATATATATATATATATATATATATATATATATATATATATATATATATATATATATATATATATAATAAAATATGTTTGAATAAAATATTACATCTGTTGAGGCAGCTCATAGTTCAAAAGGGAATGAATTATTTTAAAATTTTGGATAAAACGAAAATATAATTTTTCCGCTTTAAAAAAAAGAAAGATTAAAAAAACAAAAAAAAATAACTTTTAAATAAAATTATATTATGTTCATCGTTCAAAGAGGAAGTATATGAAAATTTAGGAAGAAAGTGAATTATTCTTTTTCTGTATTTCTTAAAAATCTTATTTTCTATAAAATATTTTATAAGTTAATAAAGATGTCATTAACAAACATTCAATCTTATCATACCATAAAAAATTTGTAACAGAGAATTAATAATTTCATAATTATCGGAGCCGGAGCCGGAGCCGGAGCCGGAGCCGGAGCCGGAGCCGGAGCCGGAGCCGCAGCCGGAGCCGAACAAGTTTAAAATGCCAGAGCCAGAGCCGGAGTCGGAGCCAGGTAATTTTAAAATGCTAGAGCAGGAGCTGCAGTCGGATCCTGAAAAAAATTTGCCGGTTCATCAGCCCTGATGGAAAAAGCAAGAAATCTTGACTTACCTCCAGACGAACAGGGAAGAACAAGAACACTTCCAACATGACGATGTTTACTTCCATTTTCAACTTGTATGATAATATTAGCCACAGGAACTTTTTCGAAACCATTAAAATGGCATTCACCGTTATCAAACTCGTAATATGAACTGTTCGACCTGACAGCAGAAGCCAAATTTAAGCAGTCATATGTTACAGACACGAAAAACTGTTCTGAATATATATATATATATAATATAATATGTATATGTATGTATATATGTATGCATGTAAGAATAAGAATAGTATGTATGTGTGTATATCTGTGTGTGCATATATGTAAATGGGTATGTGCGCCTGTGTGTGTGTGGAGTAATGTGTCTCTCTCTCACTCTCTTTCTCTCCTTCATTCCCCCATTTTTGAGGTAAAGAGGAAGTAGATTCGGAGATAATTCCTTGAAATCGATCACAGGGAAATGACTTTCACTTTCCTTTTTCTCGAATATATATATATATATATATGCTCTTTTTAGGTATCAAAAATATGTATACTGTATATATGTGAGGGATGAGAAACGGGATAAAATTGGTTTCATTATTCGACGTTTCGAACCATACCATTGTTCATCATAAGGATACTGAAAGGGCATATATAATAATATTGAATAGGAATTTAAAATAAAAACAAAAATAAAAATAAAAATAAAAAATAAAAATAACAATGAAAATGCGAAATAAAAATAAAAATAAAAATAAGGTAATAAGTGACTAGCAATATAACAAACAGTAAGTAAAAATATTGAAAAACGGTTAAAGTTAAGGTGAAAAATTTAAAATTCTTTGGCATATCTTTAGATCTAAAACCCCCACCCCTACGGTTCCTAAATTACTAGTCTACCTCAACATCCCTTTTGTCGGTTCCTCTCACCCATCTTTAATATTTGACCTTCATAAACTCCTCCTGAATTTCTTCCCCCAACTCCAACCTCATCTTGTTGCTATTAATCCCCTATCCATAGGTTCATTTTTTTCGCCATAAAGATAAACTACCCACGTTAGTGAAATCTTCCGTTGTTTATAACTTTACATGTGCAGACTGCAAGGCCTGCTA
>JABUQX010140573.1:0-37500 GCA_015478945.1 Trachelipus rathkii
TGGGTGGCTGCCGATCTTATCGTTTGGTTTGTGGTTTTGCGTTTGTCGTGAGCGCTTGCGTTTTCGTAGCGCTTTCGCCGCTGTAGCCAGCATGTATGCCCTGTGTTCGCGATTCGGTTTGCTGGAGTTGGATACCGGGATGGGATATGTGTCATTACATCAGCGATCTCAAAGTTAAGGGTCATTAGCATTGAACCCATAATTTACGACAATGTCGAATTTCTAAGTCAGTTGCAGACGTGACTTGGATTTCTGACCATTCTTAAAAGGATCGAGCAATAAAATTCCTTACCATTGTATACAAAAACTTAGCATTATATTTCCTTATAAGACAGAAAAAACTATTTGTTTAAAGCGTGTTTTTATTGAGATGATTCCGAAATGAGTGACTTTATTAATATATCAACCTGAAAAATCTAGCTATGCTAGAAAATTATAAGTTAGAAACGTTAGTGATGGTTAGATTCGCCAGAGAATTTTGTTAATGTCAAAGTTTATTCGCAATCTATAATGGTATTATATTTGATAAAGATAGTTTGGGGACCTACATATTTGCTTTAAAAACAAATTCGTGTGGCCAAATCGATGGTGTCATTACATACAGACTTGGAAAGTGCAGCTATACCTAAACGACAACGTTTTAAGTAGAAAGTTTATATATATATATATATATATATATATATATATGTAAAATATAACCTTATATATATATATATATATATATATATATATATATATATACTATAACTCATCAACATTTGTGACTGATCCCCGTGAGGAGGAGATGTCAATGCACCCATAACAGGTCTTAAAACATCTATCAGATCTATTTCAAAAGCTTGACTCCTACTTATATCTTATGTTATAAATGCTTTAAATAAAAACTTGTTTTTTTCTATCTTTTAACCAAGAACTTGTTTATACTAAAGAAAAATATGACTTGAATCAATAGATCAATAGATCAATTGATCAATAGATCATATCTAGTTAGGAGATTGGTTGGGAGGGTAGTTTGATTTACTGATTTACTGATTTTGGGTATGTAAAACACAACAATTTTAATAAAAAATATGACTTGAATCAATAGATCAATATATCAATAGATCAATAGATCACGGATGGACAGAAGGGTGGCTGGATGGGGGTTTGATTTACTGATTTACTGCTTTAAATGGTCTTGCAGATCATAATTTATACACTCTCCTGCCTTTTTGCTTTGACATAACATGCGTAATAGTTGGTAGCTCTGTGATTTGTATTTCTCGATCAATTTTACACTACGATGTGTTAGTTGCAATATGTTGCTAGTGCAATTCTGTGATATCGAAGTGTCTTATTTATATATTTATATATTGGTCGTATTCGGTTGAAATTTGGTATACTTATAGGTGGTGGTGTCACCTCATTGTAGACGAGGTTACATGGGGCTGCACCCTTGGTAAGTGGGAGTTGGCTCCATTAAAATTTTTGGATCCCCTTTAGGGTGTATGAGATAGGTCGTAATAATTACGAATTTAGGAATTTCAAATTCAACGCTATTACGGTGGGCGGCCCGGATGGCATTCCTCCTCGAGTTTTGAGGGAGTGTGCTTCTGTGCTGGCACCACCCCTCGTTCAATTATATTCTCTGTGCCTCAAAACTAGCACTTTCCCTCAGTGTTGGAGGCGAACATATGTCCAACCTATCCTAACTATCACCCTATAGCTCTCACTTATATTATATCTAAGATCTTTGAAACAATTCTCAACTCTCATTTCTTAAATCATATGGAATCTCATTCCCATCTATCCGATCACCAGTATGGATTTTAGGGCTTAAAATCTACTGGTGATATACTTTACTTATGGTTTCCTTATTTATTGTTTTCTGCCATTAAGAACTATGGGGAGACTTGTGTGGTGGCGTTTGACATATCTAAAGCATTTCACCTGATATGGCACGCATCACTACTTTCCAAGCTCTCCTTCTTTGGATTTCCTACTTCTCTTTGCTTGTTTATGTCGAACTTTCTTTGAAATCGCTCAATATGGGCTGTTGTTGATGGGGCGACTTCTATTTCCTTCAATGTCAATAGTGGCGTTCCTCAGGGTTCGATCTTATCTCTTACTTTATTCCTACTTTTCATTAAGGATCTTCTTAGCTGTACATATGCTGATGGCTCGACCCTTCATTCTTCAACTCATTCCAGATTTGCTCCCTCTTTTACTTCTAGAATTACCTTTCGTTTTAATCTTTTCGATTCTATTGTCGCTGATCTGGATAGAATTTCCAGGTGTGGTCTTCTCAATCTTGTGAAATTCAATTCTTTTTAAACCCAATACAGATCTCTTTCTCTTCGACACCTTCTAACTTTCCTATCTCTTTCGGCGGTTTTCTCTCCTCTCCTGTTGACAATATAAACATCCTTGGTATTAACATAAACAAAAAAATGTTTTGGAAACCTCACCACAATGGTTGCTAGGGAGGCCTCATAGAAACTGGGAGTTCTGTTTAGAGCGTGAGTCTTTTATTTCTCTTCTCAGTTACTCTAGCTATAAAAGGGTCTCATCCGTTCTTGTATGGAGTACTACTCTCATATCTGGGGTATCTCTGGTATAACCTGGCTTTTGGATACGGTCGAGTCAAAGGCCCAAAGGCTTATAAACTGCTCTGTGTTTTTCAGTTCACTTGACCTTCTATCTTTGCGGCGTAATGTTAAAGATTTATCTCTTTTCTATGGGTATCGCAACGGCAAGTGATCGAGGGAAATGACCACTAGCGTACCACCACCTTTACGACACCCTCGTAGCACAATGGGTCCTATGTATGCACATGAGTTCTGTGTTGACATTAGTAACTCCAGGCTTGTTCGATGCGGTGCTTCCTTCTTTCCACCCAACTTTGATTTGTGAAATTCTCTTCCATCTTCTGTGTTTCCTGCTGAATTTAATCTCCTTCACTTTAAATCTTGTGTCTGTGCTTATCTGCGAAATTTGCGTAAGATCGTGACACTTTTGATGCTTTTAACACCCCCTATTTGAATAGGATTCTGCCCGTGATTGGTGGTGACAGCTGTTAAAAAAAAGAGCAGGCAATCGGGTTAGCGTAAGGAAATTCTGAAGGTGCCTCAAAACACCTAACCCCTATGAGCTTGTTCAGAAGGAGTGGTAAGGTGATTCTTCCAAATAAGGGTATGAGTAAAAGAAATGTCAAGAATATTATAGACAGACAAAGGTTTCTGTTTTGTATTTTCGAAAAGGTGTTATAGTTGTGAGGAAGATTATGTCGAGTAGAAATTTAAATTAACTAAGTTTTTTTTTAGATATCGGAAACAACAATACCCAATATTCAATTAGATCCGATGTTAGTTGCACCAAGGCATTCCTTCTACAATGAGCCAATTAATGTTGGGAGGGACTGTAACGCGATGATTACATACTGTATATAATTTTGTTTCACAGTAAGAACCCCCCGCTTTGCTTACTACCCTCCCCTTACTTTATATGTAATGATCGTGGGGCCGATCAATTTATTATATATATATATATGTATATATATATATATAT
This sequence comes from Trachelipus rathkii, assembly GCA_015478945.1. Taxonomy (NCBI): domain Eukaryota; kingdom Metazoa; phylum Arthropoda; class Malacostraca; order Isopoda; family Trachelipodidae; genus Trachelipus; species Trachelipus rathkii. The sequence goes on from JABUQX010140573.1 coordinate 3,547, forward strand.
ATATATATATATATATATATATATATATATATATATATATATATACTATATATATATATATATATATATATATATACAAAAGTCATACAATCTTTTATTTAAAGGTTTGTTGCATTGTTGAGAAAACAAATCATTTGTCCTGAAAGCTTCCTTTTATGATAGATGATGGCCATGAATTTTATTAACTGAAATCAGCGTCATATGATATGTGTGTGTGTGTGTGTGTGTGTGTGTGTGTGTGTGTGTGTGTATGTGTGTGTGTGTGTGTGTGTGTGTGTGTGTGTTTTTGTTTATAAGGGGAGAGAGAGAGAGCAAGCATATATATATATGTATATATATATATGATATATATATATATATATATATATATATACATATATATATATAAAAGTAGATATGAATACTATATATATATATATATATATATATAGTTTTTATGTTAAACGTTATAGGTAAATATTTTAATTTTATTTTTATTGCAATGAGGTGTGTAGTTTAGAATCTCAATACTCGTTGTCTTTTCTCTTCTGATACGATGGGATTGTTCTTTTTTTTATTTCAAAGTTCTACTATTGAGCAGGGATATAAACTCCTCCTACCTCCTGTGTTTACCTGTACACCTTTCTTCTAATTTTAGGTAGTTAATGCATACATCTTTTCTTTTACTAATTGCACTATTTTGTTAGTGGTCCAAATGGTAGTCAAGCTTACCGACTTTCCCTTTTAAGGTCTTGCAGATCATAATTTATACACTCTCCTGCCTTTTTGCTTTGACGTAACATGCGTAATAGTTGGTAGCTCTGTGATTTGTATTTTCTCGATCAATTTTACCCTACGATGTGCTAGTTGCAATATGTTGCTAGTGCAATTCTGTGATATCGAAGTGTCTTTTTTATATATTTCCATTTGAAGTTAATGCTGAAGTGTAATATGTTAATTTACTTAAATGTTTTATTTATCTGTTTGTCACCATCGCCTAACATGGATGGAATCTGTTAAGTAAATAAATGTGCTTGCAATATTTTATGGTGATATTCTCGCGTGTGCATTTATGTTCGCTTTCTAACACACAGCTGACATCTTAGCGCTTACACTTCGTCTAGACAGCCAGGTATATGTTGACATAACATTGTTTTGAGGTAATTCTTTTGATAAATTTATTTATATTTATTATTTTATAATAAATATAAATTAAATTTATTATATTTTATTTTCTTTTAATATATTTTATTTAATGTCTCATGTTTAAATAAGTGTCCCATAATTAAACTTTCTATTCTCAATAGAAAATTTAGTCTTGGATCACGCTGATTTGATTTTTGAAGTGTACAAATAAACCAACATTTTTCGAATTTCTGAATTTTGAAAATATTTTGATTTAAATATAAAGCTTAACTATTAAAAGTAATGCTCTACTAGTTTTTTTTGTTTTGTAGTTATTTTATTCATATATATTTAGGCGCATGTATGTCTATATATATATATATATATATATATATATATATATATATATATATATATATATATGTATATATTATATATATGCTGTATGTATATATATATATATATATATGATGAATGGATAGCCATATGAATCGTGGTTCAATTAAGCCAGGTATAGGGCATTGCTTCGTATGTATATTTTTTTGTATGTATCATATTACTTTATATATATATATATATATATATATATATATATATATATATATATATATATATATATATATATATATATATATATATATATATATATATATATAAAATATATTCATGGATATATATTGCTGGGTTTATGTCTTTGATATTAATATATTACCATGACAGTTATATACATTGATTCATTATGTAAAATCCATATTTTATGTGTATTTGCTGTATTCAGTTGATGTATATAAGTCGTTTAAGTGTTAGAAAGCATTTTCTTATTTTTTTTATTAAAATATATAACTTTATTAGCGTGTCAGTTGATTCTGTTTTATTGGTCAATTATTTTTTAAAAGATTTATTTGCTTAATATATTGAGGTCAATTTGAAATTAATGCACAAGGCACTGACTAGAATCCTGGGTATATTATTCAGCAACAAATACTACCGTTCAGAATCGGTTTCAGGTACAAAAAAAATCCGTCGTCCAATCTATTCCTACAGAGATCTTCACAGCATTGAATTGGTAGGTCGTTTCTTTAAATATTATAGATTTGTTTCCACAGGCTATTGACCTAACCAATAGGAGATTGAAATACTGATAGATTACAGGACGTAAACACCAGAGTATTTACATGACAGTTTGTCTATTGGAAGGACGGCCATTGAATGATAGCAAGTTCGCAGTGTAAGTAGACAAGGTTGTTGTTTGATACCCTGACAGGGACATCTATCAAAATGAATGAGTAATGAAGGGTGCAGTCGTCAGTATATATATATATATATATATATATATATATATATATATATATATATATATATATATATATGCTATATATATATATATATATATATATATATATATATATGCTATATAAATATACATGATAATTTATGAGCCATTAAAGTGTTTCTTTCTATCCCCCACGCACAGGGACATTCGAAGGTGAAAGCGTGTTGTCTGTAATAGTATTAGTAGTTTTTATGGTCTGCATATGATGTGAAGTGTAGAAATAGCAGAGGGTGAACTCTAGGCAATGGACTATCATGAGATGTTCTTCCTGTCCTCCATTCCTCCTGCTACTCTCTCTGCCTGCTACTACTGCTACTCTGCCATAACAGATGCTGTGTGTGTGTGTGTGTGTGTGTGTGTGTGTGTGTGTTATTGTTATTGTATTATTATTATTTTTATTATTTTTATTATTTTTATTATTATTATTATTATTATTATTATTATTATTATTATTATTATTTTTATTATTTTTTATTATTTTTATTATTATTATTATTATTATTATTATTATTATTATTATTATTGTTATTGTGTGTGTGTGTTATTAAGAGAAAAGATGAAAGGTTCTTCGGAGTCTCCAGTCGAGATACCGGTGCGGTGGGAGAGGAATTCCCGATTATTTGCTTGCTGTAAAATAACAGATAAGATGGTTACAAATCCCTTTTTCCCGTTTAACACTTTGCTTAAAAAAGCGCTTTGAATCTCATCACCTTTACGATTAAAGACCCATCTTGGTTGTTTTCGGAGGTTATGCTGAAATAATAATAATAATAATAATAATAATAATAATAATAATAATTATGCTGCAAATAATAATAATAATAATAATAATAATAATAATAATAATAATAATAATAATAATAATAATAATAATAATAATAATAATAATAATAATAATAATAGCTAATGAATATAATAATAAAATGAAAACGCCAAAATTAATAATAATAATAGTTACAATCACTACCATAATCATTACTTGTTATAATATTGGGTACTATTATAGTATGAAGATTACTGTTAATAAAATGGCTAGATGTTGCAAACATAAAATTGCTGGGTTAGTTACTTCTTAATATTGATTTAGATAATAAGTTTTTATTTTTTTTTTAGCAAAAGATTTAATAAAGCTTTCGGTTTAATGTCTTGTGGCACTGAGTTGCAAAGATTAGCTGTTTTGTAGCTGACACATTGTGTGACTTTTTTTTAGTTGAAAGAATGAAGCGTTAATGCTTGTATTATTTCGCAAATTTATTCGATTTACATCACGCCCTGCTTGGTTTGTGTTAGAATTAGCTAGCAAGAATTCGGAACCAGTATTATGGATTATAATAATAATAATAGCAATAATAAATAATAATAATAATAATAATAATAATAATAATAATAATAATAATAATAATAATAATAATAATAATAATAATAATAATAATAATAATAATAATAATAATAGGACAACTTCGTAGCACCTTTTCTGTATATATATATATATATATATATATATATATATATATATATATATATATATATATATATATATATATATATATATATATATATATATATATACCGGGTTAGGTTTTATCGTACCGTCCTAAAATTTGGTCGCCCGTCAGGTGATGACGTAATCTCGTCGTAGTCGAGGTTACGTGTCCGTGCGCCCCCCGGAGGGGGGGTGCTGGCCCCTAAAAATAGGAAATGCCCGTAGAAGGATGAAATTTGGAGATTACATAGAGGAGTCGGAGCCGGAGTTGGAATCGGAGTCGGATTCGGATTCGGAGCTGGCACCGGTGGTGGAGCCGGTGCGGTGCCGAGTTAGTAAATATTTGTATAATAATACAATATCGGTGTCCCTATATATATATATATGTTATCGATCCCGTAGATCTCGAATATGAGGGTTGTAAGTTCGTAAAGGGTGTCTGGGGACCCCCCGGAGGGGTGTCCGCAGAAGAAATGAACGAAATGCATAAGAGAAGTGGAGAAATGAGTCGGAGTCGGAGTCAGAGAAGAAAGGAGTCGGAGAAGGAGTCTATGTGCGAGGTGTTGGAGTCGGCACCGGTGCTGGAGCCGGTGCGGTGCTGGGTTAATAAATATTCGTTTAGTCCCATATTGGTATCAAAATATATGTTTACAAGGTCGTAGAACTCGAATATGAGGGTTGTAAGTTCGTAATGGATGTCTGGGGATCCCCGGAGGGGGGGGGCCCTAGAAGAAATGCCCGGAACGCAAAATAGAAGAAGATGGAGGAAGGAAGAAGAAGGAAGGAGGAAGGATGCATCTTACAAAGATTACCCGTTTTCTAAAAGTTGAAGACTGACATTTCTATTTTCAAATCTCGTTTTCTTTTTACAAACGTCAACTAAAATTTTTTTTCCTAAGTTGAAATATGCATATATTGTTTGCTATTTTTGTATTATAAGTCTCATTTTACATTTATTCTTTGTGTTTAATTTTTTTATTCTAAATTTTATTATTTATTTTCAAATTTTTATTATTTTTTATTTATTTTATTAATTTATTTTTGTTTTACTTGCTTAAAACATTTTGGTTTTACAATTTTTTTAATTCTTTTTATGTTTATAACGTAAAAAATTTGCGTTTTTACATACCCTAAAACAGTAAATGCGTAAATCAGTAAATCAAACCACCACCCTCCACCCCCCCTATGATATATTAATCTATTGATCTATTGATCTATTGATTCAATTCATATTTTGTATAACATAACACAAAACTTTTATTTATTTTTATTTTATTTTGTTTAAAAATATATATTTTTTTTACCAAAATTTTTCTGCTTTTCTTGTTTATAACTTAAACATTTGCGTGTTTTACACACCATAAAGCAGTAAATCAGTAAATCAAACCACCCACCCTACCCTCCCCACCTCATCCATGATCTATTGATCTATTAATTAAAGTCATATTTTGTAGAACATATCGTTAAAAAATATACATTGTATAATGTATATTATTTACATTATACAATGTATATTATTTTATTTTTATTATACCGTATATATATATTATTTTCTTTTTTTTTTATTCAAGTGGCCATATTGAAGTATGAAATTTGATTTTTGAATACTTCTTTGAATAATAAAAATAAAAAAAATAAAAAAATTTAACATTAAATTAAAAAAATAATAATAAAATTAAAATACACCATGAGCTTGGTGTGAATACACCGTAATAGTAATTGGAATTTGCCATGACGTCAGGGATCATTGCTATGATTTTTTGACGACTAGGCACAACGCCCAGGAGCTATCGCAACAGATTTCCATGCTCATAACCTCAATAACATATCTTTGGAGCCAGAACTATGTTTCAGATTCTGCAACAACTGGCATATAAACAAATACTATAATAACTATAAAAAATTAAAAATCAAATTTCATCAGTGGCCACTGAATAAAAAAGAAAATTATTATAAATAACTAATACTTTTTTTTGTTTTTCTATTATAATCCCCATATAACTAAGTGGCCTAGGCTACCATATCTAGGCCTGAAGAAAAAGTGAGCAACAAGAGGCTTAAACACATTTTAAATGAGGAAATACCAGTTGAAAAAGGAAATTCACATTTCTTAAATAGGGTAAGCATCATAACTAAGCTCATTCTGTATATCTGATAGTTTGATTTTAGTTCTAACCCACCATACTTTATTTGGTAGAATTCAATAGAGAAGCTAACCTAAAACCTTTAAATTTAAAATAAATCATTACAGTAAAGTTGGCTATTAAAAATTAAAATCAAAAAAGAAAATTCAGTTTAAAGTAAAAAGTCAAGTTTCATATTTTGATATAGGCTATAAAAGAAATCAATAATAATAATAATAATAATAATAATAATAATAATAATAATAATAATAATAATAATAATAATAATAATAATAATAATAATAATAATAATAATAATAATAATAAAATAGAATAGGAGCTTATAAAATCCCATTATTACAGATTGGGTGTTTGCTCCAAATAGAGGATAGTTAGCCGAACTGTTAATGGTTTTATCACAGAAGAGGAAAGAACATCAGCTATGCTAAAGAGGATCTTTCTCCATTTTTATACTTTTATATATAATTTCTTATTGATTAACGTAAATTTTCTTACAAATAAATAGTTGTAAAGTTTTTTTTAGTAAAAATTTAAAAGTAACTATCTTTGAGATATCCCTCTTTTAATTCTTTCTTCATTAATTAATCATTTTTCTGAAAATGGCGAAGAAGATGGGATAACTTTCTCTTAAATTTCCTCAACAGCTGATATTCCCTCCTCATTCTGGTGTGTTTGGCCTTTAAAAATATTTGGCCTTCAGAAACCACATAGGCCTATCGCGACAAAGGTTATAAATATTGAATATGAGAAAAATAGAGGCAGTTTAGAAGCCACATAGGGCTATCAAGACAAAAATTAAAAGCCACATAAGCCTATCGAGACTGACAATATATTATAATAAAAAATAAATAAATAAATAAAATAATAAATAAATAAATAAATAAATAAATAAAATATACTATATATTTAGTATATTTATTAATAATAAATATTTGAGTTGGAGCCACATAGGCCTATCGAGGCTAAAAAAAATTTATTTTACTATAAAAAAAAATCACATATTATAAAACATTTTAGATAGGTTATTTTTCAATATGGAAGTAGTGGACCCAAATGTAGAGTTAAAAATTGTTGAAGAAATAATTGGTGATGGGACAACACCAACCTCATTATTTCAACAAGTTTTGGCTCTCGTTAAAAAAAGAGAAACCAAGAGGTCCATTATTACCAAATTAGTTAATAAAATCCTTGGTAGTATAACTTTATATACAAATGATGAAATAAAGGGTCTCATAGATAGATTAAAAGCAAACCTAGTTGAAATTACAGCTAGATAATGATATAAAAACTAAATATGCTGACTGCGATGAATTCACATTTGAAAGCGCAGATAAAATTTGCGAATGAATGAATTTTATGCCCTCAGCATTTCATCTCTCATAAGTGAGCTTGAAAATAAAATAATTCCTATGCAAAATATTTCCTCAAATAATTCTTACATTGAAACTAGTTTCTCTGGTTTAAAAAGACCCAAACTTCAGCTTCCTGAATTTGATGGAAAGCCTGAAGATTTTGATAGATTCATAAAAAATTTTGAAGAAATTATGGATAGGGAAAATATAATAAATTTGCTAGGCATTCATGCTTAATGAAGCAACTTAAAGGTCCAGCTAAAATTTTAAAACAAAAAAGCCCTATGGCAGATATGGATTATGATATGGCCAAAAACGTAATAAAAAGTGCATTCAGTAATAAAACCTTACAACAATTTTCAGTAATAGAAAAACTCATAAAATTAAAATTAACTAATGATTTTTATACTTGGATAAGTGAGGCTAAACTAATAGAAAGCCAAATAGATAGCTTATAAAGGTGATTTGCCAATACTTTTTGTGGAATAGTTTACCTGTACAATATTAAACACAGTACATAAACATTACTAATAATACTTATCCAACATTGGATGAAATTTTGAAAAACTCATTTGAAATTCATAATAGAATAGGTAAGAGTGGGTTAGTAAATACAAAATCAAATGCAAATGCATACACTACTAAAACAACATCACAAGTTGAGAAAAAAACAGTAGCTTTAGCTACTAATATGGATAAAAAAAAAACAAATACTGAAACAACAAAAGGGTGGGTTGTTCTACATCAAACGGTTGCGAGCGGCATGTTGTGGTTTAGGTGTGCGGTTGATCCCAGGTTCCAGGCTTCCTGTGAATCCAAATTACAAAAAATCAAAGAACAGGAGGTTGTACTAGAGGTGGATATTTAAATCATAAAATTGAAAACTGTAAGTTCAAATTTAATGCTAAATTTAGAAATTGTAATGCATGGCACTCCTCATTTTTGTGTATTAAAAACCAAACTGGACCTAATCCAACACAAAAACCAAAAACCAATAAAAATAAAAATAATGCACAAACAGAAACATTAACCAATGTTGTTGAACTAAATGTTACTCCTGTAGAAAATCCTTCTTCAGAACAAGTAGCAAATTGTTTGTTATTAAGTTCCTTAAATGTAACAAGTAGTCAAAACATAACCCTTCCTACTTTCACCACAACTTGTATAAATAAAAACAATAACAACCAAGATTTGCGGGTTTTATATGACTCTGGGTCGGAAATAAATTTTATATCCCAGACAGTGGCTAACAAAATTAAATATAAAGTTGCACAGTCTGAAATAATGTAATATGGGTTTCAGTAGTAGTATGTCTTCTTTTGAAATTGATCAAAATAAACCACCAAAGTAACATTGGCATCTGTTGTCTGATACAGGCCAGGTGGATATGCAGCTGATCAAATTGTAAAAGGCATTTGATGAACAAAAAATACCTTTAGCTGATAAGCACCTAAGAAATAAAAATAATAGGGAAATCCATATACTTTTAGGTATAAACGGAGCCCACATTCTTCTAGTAAATGCATGCTCCTTTGGACTAACTAATAACAGTTCACTGCTCTATTATACATCTATAGGGATATTATTAGCTGGAGACTTAAATAAACTAATAAAAAATTTGCCATACTTAAAATATGTTAAAAAATTCACAGAACAAGCCGACTTACTCGGAAAAAATGTCAAAATAGAGAATAAAATTGAATGACTAGAAATGGATTACTTTATTTCATCTCTAGCTCAAAATAATAATACTAGCATAGAATTGGATGATGATCTAGTAGATAAAAATTTAAAAGATTTAATAAATTACGATAATTTTGAATGTCCTAAAAAATTCTCAGAGCTAGATATGGAACTTATAAAACACTTGATTATAAATACACATGTAGATATGGATACAGGTCGATTGATTATGCCTTGTTTATGGAATAATAAATTAACAAAATTTTTGCCAAGTAATTTTTATTTGGCTAATTCTGTATTGAAATCAATACTTAAAAAATATAAAAAAAGAGCCTCTAGAAATTAAGGAAGCTTATATGGCCAATGTCTGGGTATTTGACCAACAACCAGACATCATTCAACCTGTTGAGAATAAATACGGTAAAATAACAAGTTTCGTTTTTAGCTCGCCAATCTGGCATTTAGAGATCGTGAAACGACAGAAATGCGGAATTGTGTATATAGACCTGTGTGACAAACCAGCCAACTTGTTGTCATCGCATAGTGGTGGCTTGCCAGGGACCTAATTTGAAATGTCAGATTGGATATCGCATTATACTTATGTTCAAAAAATGCCTTCTTATTTTTGATTTAGAGAAGGCCTTTCACCAGATTAAATTGCCTTGGGAGGATACAGAAAAATTCAACTTTTTGTGGTTCAAAAAAATAAAAGAAAATGATTTTAGTGTCGTTTCTTTTAAATTAATGCGACTTCCCTTTGGTATTAGATGTAGCCCTTCTATTCTCATGGTAGCACTTTATATAATATTAATATTGCATGTTAACACATATGATGAGTTTGAGTTTGAACTTAGGAAAGTTTTGTGTAACCTGTCTTATACGGATAACTTAGGTTATTCTTCATCTTCTGAAAGCAAAATTATTCTTGCTTATCATAAGTCTCATGTAATATTTAACAATTATGGCTTTAATTTACAACAATTTCATAGTAATTCACCAGAGTTTAAAAAGTTAAATTATAGTGAATTGGATAATAACAGTAATGTAGATGAGCCTATAAATAATCATATTAAGCTATTGGGGATGATGTGGGATACTCATACCTTATATAATAAAAATAACGAAATGGATCCCAAAGCAAACACTTTGAGATCTATTTTATATACTTTAAATGGTCCATTTGACCCACTAAATATTGGGCTTCCTGGGAAAAATGGTTAAATTATTTTTACATAAACTACAAAATAACAAATATATAAAATGGGACACAAAATTAGATAGTAATTTACTAAAAGAATATAAAAATATTTGCTCACAGTATAATAAAAGTAAAAACCTGAACTAAAAAGATTTATTGGGGATTATGCTTCCTCATATAATATTATAGCATTTACTGATGCTAGTAAGGACCTTTATTGTAGTGTCTTATATTTACAAAAAACAAATAGTATTGAGCTGCATTTTTTGTGTGCAAAAAATAAAATAATTTCAAATAAAAATAATAGATCTATTCCAGTTCTAGAGCTATTTGCTGTAAAATTTGGAGTTCAGTGTCTAATAGAAATGCTTGACAATTTAACTAATACTTTCACACCTTTAAAAATAAATGAATTCCATTTATATACTGATTCAATGGTAACATTGAATTGGATTATAAATAAAGTAGAAAAGCTAAACAAAATAGAAAGAAAAAGAACCATTATAAACAATCAGCTGAATTTTATTAAAACTGCATTTGAAAAACACCCGATAACATTTCATCATTGTGAAGGATCTTAGAATCGCAGTGATTACGTTACGCGCTGTGTTTCATACAAAGTTTGATTAAAAAATTCAAATTATTTAAATGGGCCTATATTAAATAACAAAAATGAAAGGTTAAAAGTTACTGTTCCAAATCCCTTATATAATAATAACAATATAGATTTTAATATTTATAATATTCAAACTTTTTCTTTTGTACCCTTATTTAAATTAGATAGGTTTTCTTCTTTGGATAAACTATGTAAGGTTTCACACTATGTAAGAAAATTTATTCATAATTTAAAGCTTAAAGTACATGAGAAAAACTCCACTTTGTTTTCCAATTGTGATTCAAATGCAATATGCTCATATAAAGAAAGCTGTAATGTCATTTTTAGGCAATATCAGAAAGAAAATTTTCTAGAAACATATCAATATTTAAAAAACCCAAAAAAGAAAAAGAAACAAATTTGGTCACACAACTTAATCTTTTTCTTGATAAAAATGATATAATTAAAGTAAAGCGTAAATTTGCAAACTTAAATGCTGATTTTAATAAAAAAAATCCAATTTTGTTGCATAAAAATCATTCATTAACTGGCATAATAATAAAAGAATTGCATGTAAAAATGAAACATACAGGTGTATATAAACTCCTAATTATACTAAGAAAGAAGTTTTATATTCCAACAGCATACTCAGTAGTTAAGAAAAACATTAAAAACTGCATAAAATGTAAATTAATGAATGACAAAACCATAAAAATTAATCAAAACCATTACAAAGATTTTAGAATAAATCCATCTCAAATTCCATTTAGAGAAATATTTATTGACCACATTGGACCATTTAATTTAAAAATAAATAATGTAGTAGAAAATATATATATTTTAATTATAACTTGCACATATACCAGAGCTGTAAACCTTATTCTATGTAAAAATGTAGATAATAAGTGCTCTATTTCTGCTTTTCAATTTCATGTATTTGACTTTGGATTTCCACAACTCATAGTTAGTGATCAGGGCAGTAGTATAATAACCTCAATGCAAATTATTAAAGACTTTCTTGATGATGTAGATGTTAAAAATTATTTAACTCTCCATAACATAAAAGTTTTAGAGTTTTCACCCTACCCTGGTAAAGCTAGTTTTCTAAGAGGTTTAGTTGAATCTTTAGTCAAACAAGTGAAAAATATTATATATAGTGCAATAGGAAAAAATATATTAGAGCATGATGAGTTTTCTTTATTAGTTAGGGAAGCAAATATGCTTATAAATAAAAGGCCAGTAGCATTTAAGTCAATATTAAGAAACCCTGAGGTGGATCCAAATATCCCATTTGCAATAACACCGGAGATATTGTTGAAAGGATATGAGGTTCCAGCCATGGTTGTTTCTTCTCATTTATTTCATGATGGTGTAGATCATTCAGATGATCCTGATTGGTCTCCTTCTGAAGTTGATCAGGATTCAATATGTGGATGATCAAGGCTTTATAATACGATTGATTCAGCTTTTAAAGGCCATGTAGGTGTGGTGGATATTTCGACAATTGGTAAATGAGTTTTCCATATTATCTTAATTGAGATATTTGTATATAATTTTCCTTAATAAATTATATGTTTTAAACTAAGACGAACCATTCGAAGAAACAGGCAACTTAACATATTTGAAGACCGAAGGGTCTTGAACTTTGATATGGGCATATGGCTTCTAACTGTCTATATTCTCTTGTTTTAATCATAGAATGAATCGAATTAAAATATTTTTATAATTGTGCTATGTTCTAATGTTCTAATTATTGAGTTCAATTTCTTTATGTACATTATATAATGTATATTATTTTATTTTTTATTATACCGTATATATATATTATTTTCTTTTTTTTCTTTTTTATTCAAGTGGCCATATTGAAGTATGAAATTTAATTTTTGAATACTTCTTTGAAAAATAAAAATAAAAAAAAAAATAAAAAATTTAACATTAAATTAAAAAAAAAAATAATAAAATTAAAATACACATGAGCTTGGTTTGAATGCAATTGAATGTAATTGGAATTTGCCATGACGTTAGGAATCATTGCTATGATTTTTTGACGACTAGGCACAACGCCCAGGAGCTATCGCAACAGATTTGCAGGCTCATAACCTCAATAACATATCTTTGGAGCCAGAACTATGTTTCAGATTCTGCAACAACTGGCATATAAACAAATACTATAATAACTATAAAAAATTAAAAATCAAATTTCATCAGTGGCCACTGAATAAAAAAGAAAATTATTATAAATAACTAATACTTTTTTTTGTTTTTCTATTATAATCCCCATATAACTAAGTGGCCTAGGCTACCATATCTAGGCCTGAAGAAAAAGTGAGCAACAAGAGGCTTAAACACATTTTAAATGAGGAAATACCAGTTGAAAAAAAATTCACATTTCTTAAATAGGGTAAGCATCATAACTAAGCTCATTCTGTATATCTGATAGTTTGATTTTAGTTCTAACCCACCATACTTTATATGGTAGAATTCAATAGAGAAGCTAACCTAAAATTTAAAATTAAATGGCTTTTCATGTGTTAACTATTCAAATTAAATTAAAATAAAGTTAAACTGAAAGTAAAAGTCAAGTTTCATATTTTGATATAGGCTATAGGGGAAAATCAATAATAATAATATGTGTAATGTAATATGTGTGTAATGTATAATAATAATGTGTAATAATAATAAAAATAAAAATAATGAAAAAAAATAATAATAATAATAATAATAATAATAATAATAATAATAATAATAATAATAATAATAATAATAATAATAATAATAATAATAATAATAATAATAAAATATAATAATAATAATAATAATAATAATAATAATAATATGTAGGTAATAATAATAATAATAATAATTATAATAATTATAATAAAATAGAATAGGAGCTTATAAAATCCCATTATTACAGATTGGGTGTTTGCACCAAATAGAGGATAGCTAGCCGAACTGTTAATGGTTTTATCACAGAAAGAGGAAAAAGAACATCAGTATTAATTTGTTTATACATTTTATATATACTTTTTTATTGATTAACGTAAATTTTTCTAATAATTAAATAGTTGTAAAGTTTTTTTTAGTAAAAATTTAAAAGTATCTATCTTTGAGAGATCCCTCTTTTAATTCTTTCTTCATTAATTAATCATTTTTCTGTGAACATAAAACAAAACTTTTATTTATTTTTATTTTACTTTGTTTAAAAATATATTTTTTTAACAAATTTTTTTATTTTTTTATGTTTATAACTTAAAAAATTAGCGTTTTTACACCCCCTAAAGCAGTAAATCAGTAAATCAGTAAACCACCCGTTCCTCCCCCTCCCCCTCCTCACACCTTCCCCTGATCTATTGATCTATTGATTAATTGTTCCAAGTCACATTTCGAGTATCATTTTGGATAAACACAACATAAAAATAAGTTCTTTATACGCTGGTCAACGAATATATACTAACGTAACAAAGTTTTCATATTAATAAAGCTAACATAGCATCTTGAACTAAGAATAATGTTGGCGACAAACCTAACATCTTAAGCTTTGAATAAACTGCTAACATTAACAAGTTCCATACTAACTAACAGCATACAAAAACGTAACCCTTTCACACTTTTTCAAGCATATCTCCTGGCTGTATCGTTGTTAATTTTTTTACATTATTTGTATTTGTTTTATTTAAAATTTATCCTAACCTTGTCTAATTATCATGCTGATCAGCTTGAAACCATATGCACCAATGTTAATCTTGCATTAACATAGTAATATTGTAGTATTAACCATGGCATAACCTTACCTACCCATCATAATACCTAACGGATAAATGCAAACATGTAAAGTTTTTTTTTGTCCTCTGAAAACTGACTATGAACATGTACTTTACACAACAGTCATACGAATAAACAGCTATCAAGACAACATAACCAATAAAGCGAACATAGTGGAAGTAAAACAAGTTTTCATTTTTATAATATATAATTTTCATTAAAAAGAGCTATATAAATACATAAAAACATATAAGTTTATTTTACATATATCAATTCATCTAAACAGGGGACATAGGATTCTGCATAAATTGAGTAAGTTCTATATATCTCTCCAGAGATTCAACTCCCTCCGAAAGGATTTAAGTATAAATGCATTCTGCAGCACTAACCCATTCTTCTGCATATTTAGGTTCAACAGCACTCTTTCTCTCATACCAGAGAGAAATAAACTTATCCATGTTGCTAGTTATTAGCATACTCCTGTATACCCTATTATACGGTAAACCACATGTTTCAATGTAAATATCGTAGATTATCCCATGAGCTATATATATTAAGTCCTCAATCATCTCAACGTCATCAAGATGTGATGTTAATTAGTTTTTCATTTTAATCAAAGCTGCAATATTTTCAGATGTTCGAACTGTGAACCCTATA
This sequence comes from Trachelipus rathkii, assembly GCA_015478945.1. Taxonomy (NCBI): domain Eukaryota; kingdom Metazoa; phylum Arthropoda; class Malacostraca; order Isopoda; family Trachelipodidae; genus Trachelipus; species Trachelipus rathkii. Next base: position 18,861 of record JABUQX010140573.1, read on the forward strand.
CATGTACGCCAGAAGGAGGCATTATTAAAGGGCTGCCAATAGTTGCGTACATCAAGGCTTTTAATATTGTCACACGACGAGAAAACAGCATCTATTCTATTAGAACCTCTCACACTATCTCCACAGCTAGATATTTCACTACAAGTTGATGCATCAGACGGCACACACTTAGCCTTTACCCATGCTCCTGTGATATCAATAATCTTGATGAATTCTTCAACAGAAATAGATAGTCTATTGCACCTCGGCTGGAATAGCAATGTATCGGACTCATTCGAAGCACGAATAAATATAAATGATATCGTGGGGAATAAAAAGTCCCTCGCGTAAGATATCATAACAAGCAGAGGTAGGGTATGAGACATCATCGTACCTACACAGCGAAAAATGTCCTACTGATGAAGCTCAAGTGTATAAACAGTCCTTAAATGCAATGAGATTCTTCCTTTCAACCAATCAGAAGAAAGTAAACAAGGATACGAAATACGAACGAACCATAAAAGTTCGAAAGTACATATAATCTAGCCTGACAACAACAGCAACAAAATAATATGGAACAAACTTAGACGAAATAAAACAAAACATAACAAAGTTATATCCAAACATAACATAAAAATAAGTTCTTTGAATAAAATATCATAGTAAAGTTTAATAGTTTACTGATTCTAAAGCAGAAAATCAGTAAATCAGTAAATCAAACCGCACCCCACCCCTCCCCACTACCATCCCACCCTTCCATGATCTATTGATCTATTGATCTATTGATTCAAGTCATATTTCGAGTATCATTTTGGATAAACATAACTTAAAAATAAGTTCTTTATATACTGACCAACGAATATATGCTAACGTAACAAAGCTTCACATTAGCTAATATCATAACCTGAACTAAGAATATAATGTACAATGACAAACCTAACATACCTTAAGCACGAATAAACTGCCAACATTAACAAAGTTCCATATTTAGCAACACATATCTAACACTTACAATGGGCGAAAACCTACAATAGATACTAACATTTGGAACTATGAATAAGACATTAACATTTGGACCTATGAATAAGTTCTCAACCTATCCATCATTACACAGCAAAACTCAACATATCCCAGCTTTTCAATCATATCAGCAGCAGCTAAAGTGTGTCAACAAAACTCCTTAACAAAGTGTCCAAACTATCAAAGATACCAGCATCTTGAACTATGAATTGATACTACTACCTCTCAAATATAACATCATTTTGAACTATGAATAGACGTAGACATTAGCGAAATTCTCAGTCAGATCTAACATTACTCAGCAAAAACTTAACCTAAGCCCATGTTTCTAAAACATCATCATTAGCTAACACAGTAATATCTTACAAAAACATCATTTTCTAACAAGCTAGTATAACCTAACGAATCTATTTTAGCGAACTACAGATAAGTAGCAAATTAGCAGTGTGTGCAGCTTATCGAAGACAATATATTTTTTTTCAAATTTACATTAAATATCAAATTTAACTAAAGCAAAGTTACGTACTTAATTTCCAAAGTAATTACATAACTTTTAAAATTATTCTTTCTCGTACACACTAACAAACTAACCTACCTAGCAATAATAGAGACTAATCGAACTTACTAATAACACTGTTATTTACTTAACCATATCATCGTATGCATGTGTCTTCTTGAAAATGTCACTCATCAACATAGCTCTAATCTCAATCTTCACTATACATAACCGAACAAATATTATTTTATTATCACGTGCTATGAACATTATTATTATTATTATTATTATTATTATTATTATTATTATTATTATTATTATTATTATTATTATTATTATTATTATTATTATTATTTAATAATAGTAACAAATCAGCAATAAAGCTAACATAATATCACCTAAAACTAAGAACATAATATAACCTTCCGTACGAATAAACAGTCAACATTAACAAAGTACACAGATTAATATCAGTAAAGTAACTACCACTGCATCACAAAACGTAACCTACTCCCTTACACCCCTACAAGAATATGGCTTGTCATGCACCGAGGGTTTGGGTGCTGTGATTTTGAATTTCGGTTGAGCACGTGCAGGCAATGGTGGGGTTACTTTCGTTTTGTGCAAGAAGCAGTCGCTCACTCATCAACATAATCTCAATCTTTACTATACATAACCGAACAATTTTCAGCGACGAATCCCACTACTTGGAGATCCCTCCAGAGAAATGTATGAAGACCCATCTCGGGGTACCCCGAGATGGGTCTTCATAAACATGTGGTATACAGGAATATGCTAATAACTAGCAAAATGGATAAGTTTACTTCTCTCTGGTATGAGAGAATGAGTGCTGTTGAACCTGAATATGCAGAAGAATGGGTTAGTGTTGCAGAATGCATTTATACTTACATCCTTTCATAGGGAGCTGAATCTCTGGAAAGATATATAGAACTTGCTCAATTTATGCAGAATCCTATGTCCCCTGTTTAGATGAATTGATATATTTAAAATAAACTTATATGTTTTTATGTATTTATATAACGTTCTTTTCAATGAAAATTATATATTATAAAAATGAAAACCTGTTTTACTTCCACTATGTTCGCTTTATTGGTTAAGTTGATAATGATAGCTGTTTATTCGTATGGCTGTTGTGTGTTAAGTATGTTATGTTCATAGTTTAGCTTTACAGAGGATAAAACTTTACTTGTTATGTTTGCATTTATCCGTTAGGTATTATGATGATTAGGCAAGGTTATGGTTGAATTTTTTTTAAATATTATTACTATATGTTAATGTAAAAAAACCTTGTAACGGTAGCATATATTCGCTGATCAGTATGATAATTAGGTTATGATAAATTTTTGTTAAATATTACCATGTTAATGTAAAAAATTAACATTGATATGTTAGAGATATGCTTGACAAAGGGTGAATAGGTTACGTTTTTTGTATGCTATGCTAGTTAATTTACTGCTGGAACTTTGTTAATGTTAGCAGTTTATTCGTGCTTAAGGTGTGTTAAGTTTGTCGTTGTACATTATATTCTTAGTTCAAGTGATGTTATGTTAGCTTCATTAATGTGAAAACTTTGTTACGTTAGCATATATTCGTTGATCAGTTTACAAAGAACTTGTTTTTATGTTGCGTTTATCCAAAATGATACTCGAAATGTGACTTGGAACAATAGATCAATAGATCAGGGGAAGGTGTGAGGAGGGGAGGAGGGTAGGGGCGGGTGGTTTGATTTACTGATTACTGCTTTAGGGGGTGTAAAAACGTTAATTTTTTAATTTATAAACATAAAAAGAATAAAAATTTTGGTAAAAATATATATTTTTAAACCAAATAAAATAAAAATAAATTAAAGTTTTGTGTTATGTTATATAAAATATAAATTGAATCAATAGATCAATAGATCATGGATGGGGGGGGAGGGTAGGGTGTGTGGTTTGATTTACAGATTCACTGATTTACTGCTTTAGGGTGTGCAAAAAAAAAAATTTTTTAAGTTATAAACATGAAAAGCATAAAAATTTTGGTAAAAAAAAAAAATATGTATATTTTTAAACAAAATAAAATAAAAATAAATAAAAGTTTTGTGTTATGTTATACAAAATATGACTTGAATCAATAGATCATAGGTGGGATAGGGAGGGTGGGGTGGTTGGTTTGATTTATTGACTTACTGATTTACTGCTTTAGGGTGTGTAAAAACGCAAATTTTTTAAGTTATAAACATATAAAGAATAAAATTTTTTAGTAAAAACAAAATGTTTTAAGCTAATTAAACAAAAATAAATTAAAAAATAAATAAAATATAATAAAAATTTGAAAATAAATAATAAAATTAAAAAAAAAAAAAAAATTAAACACAAGGAATAAATGTAAAATGAAACTTATAATATAAAAATAGAAAACAATATATGCATGTTTCAACTTAGGAAAAATATATTTTAGTTGACGTTTATAAAAAAGAAAACGAGATTTGAAAATAGAAATGTTAGTCTTCAACCTTTAGAAAACGGGTTATCTTTGTAAGATGCATCTTTCCTCTTCCTCCATCTTCTTCTGTTTTGCGTTCCGGGCATACCCTTTACGAACTTACAACCCTCATATTCGAGTTCTACGACCTTATAAACATATATTTTGATACCAATATGGGACTAAACAAACATTTATTAACTCAGCACCACACCGGCTCCAGCACCGGTGCCGGTGCCGACTCCGACTCCTCCGACTCCTCCCTTCTCTGACTCCGACTCCGACTCCTTTCTCCACTTCTCTTATGCATTTCGTTCATTTCTTCTGGGGACCCCCCCCTCCGGGGGTCAACAGACACCCTTTACTAATTTACAAACCTCATATTCGAGATCTACGGGATCGATAACATATATAAGGACACCGATATTGTATTATTATATAAATATTTACTAGCTCGGCACCGCACCGGCTCCACCACCTGTGCCAGCTCCGAATCCGAATCCGGATCCGACTCCAACTCCGGCTTCGATTCCTATGTAATCTCCAAATTTCATCCTTCTACGGGCATTTCATATTTTTAGGGGCCAGCACCCCTCCGGATTCACGGACGACCAGTTACGTCATCATACTGAGTTACGATAATCATAACCCTACCTCTAAGAGAGCCTTTCCCGGGTATATATATATATATATATATATATATATATATATATGTATAAAAGATATAGAGGTACTCTCTCTCTCTCTCTCCTCTCTCTCTCTCTCTCTTTCTCTGCTCTCTCCTCTCCTGCTCTCTCTCTGCTCTCTAAAAAAAGTCTTCTAAAGTTGTCCCTAATAATAATAATAATATATGTCCTAATAATAATAATAATAATAATAATAATAATAATAATAATAATAATAATAATAATAATAATAATAATAATAATAATAATAATAATAATAATAATAATAACAATAATAATAATAATAATAATAATAATAATAATAATAATAATAATAATAATAATAATAATAATAATAATAATAATAATAATAATAATAATAATAATAATAATAATAATAATAACAATAATAATAATAATAATAAATAGAAGAGGACGTAAAAGTAAACTTTTTATAGTTGGGTAACTGGTTCCATCCACATTGATGAGATCTGGTAGTTAAATTGGAGCTTTACAGAAAAGGAAAAAAAAACCAGCAAAAGTAATGAAGAATTGAATTCCCCTATTATGTTTCTTTTGCTTTCATTTCTTTATATATTTTTGTAGTAAAAACTTAAAAACATCTATAATGGGATTTCCCTTTTTATTTTTCTTCATTTTCAAATTAAATTTTTAGTTAAAAATTCATTTTTCAGTTATATTTAAGACTTCAAAGATATTACTGCTCACTGTAAGCGTGTAGATATCCTAGTTTAATATATACATTTATTTGAATTGTGGGGTTGTGTTGACAGTAGTTTCGAGACCCTAATATTGCAAGAATTATCTTTTTTTTTGCATAATGATTAGAGGTTGTAGCAGGTATTCGCTTGCTCAGATCCATATGACAGATAGTAGAATGAGTGAAGATAAAGAAGGCTATAGTAAAGCTTTTTTAATTAAAATATATATTGGGGAAACGTTTCTTATCTTAGGGAACGCATAGTTTGCATAGGATAGTTTGATAATAAGAGTATTTATGTGTTTTTTGAAAGAGAGCTTGTCCTTGAAGATGACACCAAATAACTTTTTTTTTGTAGATTTAGGGAGTGTCTGCTTCAACCTATGTTATAGTGTTTTTCAATTAATTATTTACTTTTTAGTTAAGTGAGTTTATATCTTGGTCTAATATTAAAATTGCAGTGTCGTTACCAAATTGAGTGTGTATTGAATTGTGACAATTTTGAGTTATTGTATATATATTAAAGAAAAGCTGCCCCAAAATAGAACCACCATGAGGGACACTTTGGGAAATGGGAATTGAAGCGTGTGAGGATGATGTGTCTCCTAAACGAACGTACTGTGTTTGCTCAGATAAGTATGGCTGAAACCATTCTAGAGAACCATTAGTGATACAAAGTCTTCCTACTTATTTGCTTAGGAGTAAGTTGTTTAGAACTATAAGGAATGCTTTCGAGAAATCTAATAGCAATAGTACCCATTTTGTTATTCATTTAGTGCTTTGCATAATTTTTCAGTAAGGAAGATAAGAGCATCTTCTGTGTTGCGGTTTTTGGCAAAGCCTAATTGAGTTTGTGAGAGAAGCCTATTTTCATGCAAATAATGAGTAAGCTGTGTGTGATTAATTTTTCAAGAGTTTTACCAGTTGTACGCAGAATTGAGATCGGACGAAGAATTTACGGGAGGAATGTGTCAGCACCTTTGGAAGCGGGAGTGACTTTTGCCATTTTTAATTCCGTTGGATAATGATTTCATTCAATTGAATTGTTATAGAGGGTGGATAATACAGGTGAGAATAATCTTTTTTTCAGTATTTGTAGATCCAGTTTGGGACACCCTGTGAGTCGGAGCTTTTATTCTTCAGAACTTTTATAACACACTCAGCGTCAGATGTTGTTATCCTTTCGAATGCAAAGTTTTGCCCCTCGTGTGGTCTTAAATGGTCAGCAAAGAACATTTCTGTCTCTGAAACTTCAGCTGCTAATACTGTTCCTACGTTAGTAATGTACTAATTCAATTCATTAGCTATGTGTTGCTTGTTTTAACTATTTCATTACTATTTCTTTTATTTACGTTTGTTTATTTTTGCAAGGGTTTTAAATATCGTCTGTTATGCCTCATTGCGAAAGTGGATTGGTTTAAGTCTGTTTTAATCTATCATTAAAAAAACAAGCTTTAGACTTCCTTATTTTTTTTTTTTTTTTTTTAGTGTTGAAGGTATTCTGTGTAAAAATGCATCAGTATAACACTCATTTTAGCACTTTTATATAGCTTTCACTTTTGTCTAATTGAGGTTAACAATACTTTTGTCAATTACTTATTCATTGTTCTTTTTTCGGTGATTGTTTTGTATTTTACGGGAAAGATTTTATCATAGGTATTATAAAGAATGGAAATAAAATTGTTGAACTTTTCAGCTATTGAAAGATTTTAGCATTGTTAATAAAAGAAAGTATGTATTTCTTATTTGGCGTTGGCGTAGAAACGCTTGCTTAGGTCTTCTGATACATGCCTATATTCCACCTTCTTTCTCATTAGGGAAACAGTCGAAAGTTCAAATGTTAGGGTGCATGGGTAGTGGTCCGAAAGATCAGTGCATAATGTATAGGAATTTTTTGTGCTACGATTATTTGACTGCACAAGGTCGATTGAAGTAGAGTTATTGTGTTCATTTGGCCTTGTAATTCCTGTAGTGTAGTTTAGCAACCATTTGACGTTATAGTGTTAATTAGCAACTTTTTCCACAAGTTATTGTTTTTACTAGACACGTCGTTATTAGAGTCACCATCTTTTTTTTACCAAAGGACTTCTTTTAATATTTTATTTTTAAGTTATTCCAAATTGAATGCTACAAATAAGCTTATTATTATTATTATTATTATTATTATTATTATTATTATTATTATTATTATTATTATTATTATTATTATTATTATTATTATTATTATTATTATTATTATTATTATTATTATTATTAGTATTATTATTATTATTATTATTTTTGAAGTTAAAACTTTTAATATTATAATATTTCGCCTGTATACTTCAGGCATGATCACGGTTAACTAACTATTATTTTATAATGCATAACCATAAAATAAATTTTTAAATATAAAATCTAAAATTACTTTACATTAATTAGAAGTTTAAAAATAATTTTGATGAAAATCTGTAAAAATCATTGCAAATAATCTATTATCATGGATACTAGGTATACCTGCAAAACACTCAAATATTCAAAACATTCAAGATCGCACAAAATTTCCCACTGATGTCCGGCTTAAGTTTTTAATAAAAAGAGATTCTACTATATGAAGATAGTTGAAATTTCTAATTTCAAATAAAAATTTTAAACAATCAGCAATTTTGGTAATGCAGGAGGGGATTTGTGATCCGTCGTAATGCTCCCATGGTTTAGTTGCTTTATAAATTCGTGTTGCATAATTTCGTTTTGTTTCTTTGCTCTAGTTTCTTTATTTTACTTACTTGTTGTAGTTTAAGACTTTATGCATTACTTTACTTAAGTTGAACAATGACCACGGGCACCAAATATGAGGACACTCGTCCCGGTGTGTAGTAATTTCACATTTTACCCTTTCTGACTTAATGTTCTCACAAATTATGTCATAATTTTCTGTTCTTCTCTCATAAAAAATTTTGTCAAATTTAATGATTTAAAAATAAAAAGTTATCTTGTTTTCCCATTTTATTAATTTTACTTACTTCAGGAGTTGATTATACTTCTTTCAGGAGTGACTTACTCTTAATTTGAGGCAACCACACAATTAAGTTTATTCTTACTACCTCTTTTTGTTAGTGATGCTCCCACAAAAGGAGTGATTTACTTTTCAGGAGTGGGGTTTTACACAGATAGTTTATATCTTTCGGGTATATTGGAACTATAATTTGTATAAACCTTATCTGTTCTTTTAATATTTACTTTTCACTACCATTTTAAAACAAAAGTAAGATATCATCAAGGCTAATTTTTATCTTTAACATCTCTCTATAAGTGAAGTTTAGATGGGACAGTTGTTTAAGGCCCGTAGATGAAATCAACCTTTGAAAACGTCTGACTTTCCGCAAAGGTAGCCTCAGATAAGCATTCCTCCACCGCATAAGAATCTGAAAAATTTAAGGTTTATAAATCAACTTTCTCACTGGAGCTACTGATCTAGACAGTTTTCATGGAAAACGTCATCATCATATCGTCAGACCAATAGCCAATGAACACAAAGTCAATGAAACTAGAAATTGAAATCTTAAATTGGATTACATATTAAACTTAAGGCGTGAAATTTTATAGAATAGATGCAAAGGACATTTTAATGGAATGTTCTAAAACGGTTAATAAAAACACGTAGAATTGAAGATTGCTGCTTCACACTTGTTAGTCCAGCTGTTTTACTGGTAGGCTTTCGTGGAACTGCAGCCCAGTTTCACGAAATTACGACAGTCTATAAAAATATCATCTCATGCTCCTCACACCAAAGTTAGGCCTGGTCGAATACTGGCACGTGCTGCTCATTTCCTCTGGTGTGGAGCTCTAATTAGTGGTTTTTGGTTTTTTCTTTACACGAGTATATATTTGACAAAATCATTTACATAATAAATGCCAACAATGATATAAATTAAATAATAGCGACAAATTGTATAATAAAATAAGATGGCTGCCGCTCGGAAAACAAAATCTTAAGGAGAGTTCAAGGTTGGTTCAGAGCTACTTTGACCTTAAGGAAGAGATTTCGCCAAGTATTTTGCGACGTCAAGGCTTCCTACGGAAAAAATTTCTCAAGGATGGTTCATAAATTTGAATTTACGCCGTTAAGGGAGATTCTGAAGGAACACTTGACGAAAGGAAGAGAAAATCCTTTATAAATTCTGAAACTAAAGATTGAAATTTTTTAAATGATTTGAATTTTCAAATATGACAAATTTTATTTCAAGTTGGTAATTTCAACGATCTTCGTATAGCAGAATCTCTTTATATTAAAAAAAGCTGGACATCAATGTGAAATTTAATGAATGAATGAATGATTGAATGTTTTGAATATTTGAGTGTTTTTGCAGGTACACCTGATAATAGTTGTATTAGCAAAACAATGTAAGCTTTTTTTGATTTTTCATCGAAATTATTTTTTAAACTTCACAATTAATGTAAAATAATTTTAGATTTTTATATTTAAAAATTTATTTTTGTAAGCTGCATTATAAATAATAGTCAGTTAACCGTGATCATGCCTGAAGCATCCAGGCGAAATATTGGTATATTATTATTATTATTATTATTATTATTATTATTATTATTATTATTATTATTATTATTATTATTATTATTATTATTATTATTATTATTATTATTATTATTATTATTATTATTATTTTAAAATTATAATGCTTCACCTTTCGTAGGAAAAATTTTACTTAAACTAAAATCGTTAAAATTTGTTCAAAAATTAATTTAAATACCTCTATAAATAAAACGTGGTTAATGCATTCAAAGATTTTTTTACACTCATTTTCTGAATATGTTGAGTTTTCTAGATGATCCTCTGGAGAGAATAATTCAACGGAGACAGCTGGATGATTCGGATATCTCGTCCTCAACTCAGACTGAACTTCACTTGCTAGTTTGTCTAATCTTGATGAAATCTGAAAATATAATAAAATAAATAAATAAAAGCACTTCAGTTTTTGTAAAAATTCACCATTGACGTTACGGAAATAGAGTGTTAGGTTTGCTTTTTGCATTTCATTGTACCATAGTGACCAATGGTTTGTTCATTATGCACATCACCTATACAGAAGATACCTGTAACATCATTTTGACCATTCACTAGATGTCGCATGTCTAATATTCACTCCGAAACGTACATGCAATACGACAAGAAATAAACATTATAAACTTACACACAACCTTATTTTTAACAATGTAGAATTCGACGAGCAATCAATCATTCTGCCTTCCGGGATACTAGAGGTTTGGCCTACAAAACTGATCATCGTCCAGTTATTTTCTCTTGAATTGACAAATCAGGTGGATGTAAAGGTTGTAAATATTTGTAGACTTGCCTTGACAAACATTTTCTTATTTATTTATTTTTATTTTTTTTTTAAAACTTACATTCATCTTTTGCTTTTTACCGAAGATGATGAGTCTGAGTGTTTTTCGTCTCCTATCTAATATTTCACTCCCTCCTTAATTTTCACAAAAAATGGAAAATGAACGCATTTGGGTAAACATATTTTGTGAGCTCGTGTATATCGAATTTTCAACCATTTTAATTTGGTTATGTCAATCAACAACAAAATATATGTTTGCTGTTTACATATCTCGCAACTAGGAACCGACCGGGGCCCCGGCCAAAAATCAGGCAAAACCGGGGTTAACTGTAAATTTACACTAAATAACAGAGGGTTAAATCAAACAAAATAAAAAAATATATTTTAATTCCATTACTCCTTTGTTACAAATTGATGCAAAATATAAACATACAACATAAAAATCCTGCAAGTAATTAATTACATCACATAATGAAGTATGCTTGAGTGCTGAGGGATTAAATTTTAATGAAAATAAAACCTTCAGAGACAGAGAAGTTGGAAGAATATTATATCGTTCTAAGATTTATATTTTAAAATAATAAAACTAATAATCTTTGGCAATAACTGAATTCTGTCTTCTTTGGGATTAGTTTCTACCCTTTAAATTCTCACTCAGCACTGGAGCTTGGTGCGCATAAAATATCTTTTGCCAGTCCTGCCAATATAGGAAGATCATTCTAGTCTTGTTTGCCTTCCAGAAGGCAAGAGGGGCATCGATGATGTCAATTTTTTTCATTTTAGGATATTTATTCAGTTCAATGAGAGCAGATTCAGTTAAATTTAATCAAATATAATCAATTTTTTTTTTGGTATTTACTATGATTTCAAATTATAAAATTGAGGCCAAATTATAATTTTTCCGAGTTTTAAAAATAAAAATATTGAATTTGATATATCAAACGAATTTGGAAAAGGAAATAAATATAATTGTTAAAATATTAATGTATTTATTTATTTAAAGTAAATATCTTCAAGAAAATCAAATATTTTCTGAAATCTCTTTTCAAAATTATTTATTTAATTGAATTAATATATATATATATGATATATATATATATATATATATATATATATATATATATATATTATATATATATATTAAAAATATATATATATATATATATATATATATATATATATATATATATATATATATATATATATATATACATAGATAATTTAATACAACTTTTCTTCTAGCAAATATTATTTTCTACACTTTCTTTCAAAATATTTAGTTTAATTGCAATAATGTATTTCTTTTTATAATTAAAATTGTTAATTAATTTGAATTATATTTAATTGAAATGTGGTTACAAACACGTAGAGTTAAGAATGAAATATTTTAATTCACTTGTGCTTGCATTATTCCCGCCCCAGTCGGTGCCTACTCGCAACTCTAAAACCTACTTTAATTCTTCGACAATTTAAATTCCAAACTGAAAAACTCTTTGGCATTCTTAAAATCAATATCTTTAGTGAATTTAATGTTCGTTCCTGCTAAAGCCTTCCTCTAGTTCTGAACAAACAGCTGATGAACTTGACTACCAATTCCCAATAATAAGAATCTTAAGCAATTAGTTCAGCTCACGATCTGAATATCTTATCTCCTGAAGACGATCCCACTCCCAGCATACAAAAACATTTTCTAACTTGAAACCTTTTGTCTTGTACTATTAAACTATTTTTCTTTGAGCTGTGGTTACCATTTTTATTTTATATATTCAGCTGTTTATCATAAAAATTTCAGCTGTATCAAATCCCGCCCTTAGTAAGAAGCCGTATTTCTGTTTCACAGACTGAGTGGGATTGTAATAGTACTTCTTTGATTTTCAATTGTATGGTTAATAATTCAAAGAGCTGTGCAGATCGAATAATTGAGTTGATTCTCTCTCAAATTTTGTACTAATTTGACTTGTTCTTTTTAAACTAGTCACATGAGACACTATCTGTAAGAATTCCAGTCATTTTCAGCTCCAGAACCCTTTGATACTCTTACTCTATTTCAGAATCATACAAAATCTATTCTGTCGATAACAGTGCAACTACTCTAGCTAATCTTTTTCCAAATTGGAACTATTAAAAATATTACCTCTTACTTTGCTTTTTCATTTTCCAATTACATATATCCTACAATAGAGTTCCAAATCTGTTATTAATTTTGTTAAAGCTGACCTCTTAGCTTAGTTTCACACTTTCCAAAAGTGGTTCATCGTCATAGGAGGCTCTGCGGCTCAGCCTATCCAATTATTTTCCTATATCATTTTTCTTCAATACTGCACTGATATATAAGCAAATATTTACAAAGAGCAACATTATTACCTAATTATAACATAATAAAATAGTGAATTTTGTCTACAAGTAAAGATAAAAAGAGTGCCTAAAGACAAAAATGATTTGCCTCACGGCATGAACATGAACCGATGATTTAGTCAATTGACTTGGTTTTGGAATTACGAGAAGAAATATGATGAAATGAGTTCTTTTACGACGTTAGGCAGAGAAATATATATTATATACATATGTATAAGGTTGCTGTTACATATAGCATATTATTAAAGCATACAGAGTAAAGGAGTAAGAGTTGTTGCTATAGATATATAAATATATATATATATATATATATATATATGTTGTTACTATATATATACATAGATATATAAAAATAGATTTCTTTTAAGGTTATGGATAGAGATATATATATATATATATATATATATATATATATATATATGATATATATATATATATATATATATTTAGGAGTTGTATATATAAAGGGTAGGTAAGTCTTACCCAATATTTTTTAGGTTTTAAAATTAATTAAAAATTAAATTGCAAGTAATAAATTATTAAATTCTACATAAATAAAAGAAGCCATTTGCATCATAAATTAAAAAGAAAAACAACCAATAATAATTATAGTTACAATAATAATTTGAATTCATTTAGAAATTCTCTCTCCTACTCTGACTGATCTTAGAAGGAAAATTCTTTGCAACGGACGAATAACGTCATTTTTTACATCAACTTCATAATATTTAACAAAGATTCTGTCATATTAAAAGGATAAATATATGAAACTCTTTTTTTGTTCTTTCCTCCAAAATATGTACGAAAATGTGTGGTCAGTATAAAGTTTGTTTGAAATTTTTGTATCGGATGTGTCTGATTGTTCTGATATTAATATTAATTTATAACCTTTTTTCACTGTCTTAAATTAATATGAAATAAAAATAATGAAAAAAATGTATAATGGAGGTAGATTGAGATAAAGAAAACGCTTTAAAACTTATTCATAAAACCACAGCTTTATTTTAAAAATGATAGGCCCCAAGAAATTACTCAATTGGAACGTGATTTAAAATTAAGTATTGCAAATATAATGTAATTAAGTTTTTTATATAAATAAATATATACGTATTATAATTATTAAAATATGTTTTCGATTTTTTGATAGTAAAAACATATTAGGTATTTATTATATACATATGTTATATTCAATCTAGATACAGATACATATATATATATATTACGTTTTATAAAGTTGCTTTTAATCTAACCTTACGGAATCTAGGTCGAAATTGAGTATGATATAAACTTCAACGAAAGAGAATTGACCTTCCAAGCACGTCACTGATATATATCGTTGAATCATAAACTGTTTTATATGTAAATAGTTTTTTGTCATATTTTCACGATTTTTTGGATAGTAGTAAACATGAATTAGGTATTGCTATTATTATTACATAAACCTGCCCACCCAACCCAAGTGTATTCTTCCAGGTACGCCACTGATATATATATATATATTGTTGTTATTGTTATACATATATATATATAACGATATATATATGTTGAATATAAATGTTTTATATGTAAATAGTTTTTTGCTACATATTAGTTGCTGTGCATCCTTCATACTGCAATTATTACTAAATTATTTTAAGACGACGTATATATATATATATATGGTGACAGAGTTAGAATAGGAGCTTCACTACATCTGTACAAGGTTGGTTGCTATATTCAGAAATGGAAATGACAAGTTATGTTATATATACATATATGTTATATATATATATATATATATATATATATATATATATATATATTAGGAATCGACTGGGCGCGTAAATTGCCGGTCAGCTGGGGTTGGGGTTGCTCTAATTCCCAGTCGGGGCCGGCCGACCAGTCAGCCAAGATGAAATTAGAAATAAGTCTAAAATGCTCTCTTAAAATCTTACGATTATAATTGATGTCTATATGTAATTTCAATTAATTAATTATTAAATTATAAAATAAGCATACGTTTAATTAATGAATTAAATATATATTTTCGAAAGAAATTATAGAAGTACTTGATTTTCTAGAAGAATAAGTTGTATTAAATACATATATATATATATATACATATATATATACATACATATATAATATATATATATATATATATATTATATATATTGCTGGTTATGTAGTGTATTATTATATTGCTGCTGTTAATATTATTGTTATTACTGTTATATATGATATATATATATATATATTACTATTATATATTATTGTTATTATTGTTGTTATTGAAATATTATTATTATATTGTTATATTATTGATACATATATTATTATTATTATTTTTATTGAAGAAAGAAGTATATATATATATATATATATATATATATATTTATATATTATATATATATATATATATATATATATATATATATATATATATATATATATATATATATATATATATATATATATATATTACAAATCAAATTTTAATAAAGATTGATAGTTCATCAGAGAGTGGAAGTCTGACTCTTTAGAAGAGTGTTGTTGTAAATGAGAGCACTGGCCCTCGTTTCATATATTAAAACAGCTCATTAATCTCTCATAACAAAAATTTCTTTTTCTATTTAATGGTAATAATAATAAATAATTATTCGAGTTAATTCTCTCCCATACTCAGTAATATATATATGGAACTAACAGAATTTATATATTTTACCCCAACCTTTATTAAATAATAGTTTATGGATTATATATAGATGACATTTTTGTCTCCTCCTCAACACTGGGCAACCCTAATGATGTCCCTAAACTATGGCTAACCTAATCTCATCCTTTCAAACAGTATACGATAGAAAACAAAGCTCTCCAACAACTCTCTATCCCTTCCTCAATATCTTAATCATGGGAATAACAACTTCACTGCAAATCCACATATATATGAAACTAACATTTGTATCTAAACTATATACATTTGCTATCTAATCATTCCCAAAATAATAAAATTAGCTGTTCTGTCATTTCTATTTCTCCGTGCCTTTTGTATATGCTCTCCCCTCTTCAAGCACAAGAAACTAAATTACATCCACAATACTTTCAAATCACTTTACTATCCTAAGTTTTTTTTCTTCATCCAGCAACTGCATTTTAACAGAGCAAAAAGATAAAAATTTTATAGTAATTTTCCCCGAAAAATAGCAACACTTCCTTTTTACCAATTCCTCAATTACTTACCATTATATTCGTCAAAACAAATATTACCAAAAATATTACCCTCTTCAATCAATAACATCACCTTAAAAACATTCTCAAAACCCCAAAACGAAAATAAAATTTAAAGCTGGATTTTTTAAGCTTTGCAATACGCAGAATAAAAACATATATAGGTGAACCATAGATTTGCAAAGAAAAATCAACATACAGATGACCTGCACAGGACACTGAAATTCAGTTTTTTAAAAGTCATAGGCGTAACACAGGCCACCCTATATAACAACAATATAAAGATGATCAGAATATCAATTCACACGAACTATCGCAAAATCATGGAATCCTTTGCATTCATAATAGTAACAACTACAATAAGCATCCTAGTGAAGTTAAGAGATAGATTTTATACAAAATAAATATCTGAAAATATTGAAAATATTTCAAATAATTCATGAAGAAAATAGCACACCAACTGAAACACACTCTTGAACCGATGAAGATCAAGAAAGAATCCAGTCCCTTAGCCTGAAGATGTCTCGCGTGTGTAATATGTCTTTTAAAATTTATTTCATTAAAAAAGTGTCTTTAACAAATGTTTTCTAATTTGTGTAAGATTAGTAATGTAAAATTGAAGTGCAGGAAGTATAATACTAAAAAGAATCCAAGGGGCTTCCTCTCTAAAGCATATGTATATATATATACAGTTATATATATATTTATAGTAAGAGTATAGAGATATATAGTTGCTGTTGCTGCTACTACATAAGAAGAAAGAGAAGAAGAAATAGCATAGCAGTTATATATATATATATATATATATATAAATATATATATATATATATATATATATATATATATATATATATTAATTCAATTAAATAAATACCTTTTGAAAAGAGATTTCGAAAATATTTGATTTTCTTGAAGATATTTATTTTTAAATAAAAATACATTAATATTTTACAATTATATTTATTTCCTTTTCTGAATTCGTTTGATATATCAAATTTCAATATTTTTATAAAAGAAAACTGGAAATGAGGTAATTTGTTTCACCTTAATTTGAAATTATAGTAAAATAATAAAAAATTGATTATATTTAGTTATGTTTATATATTTTGCATCAATTCATAACAAAGGAGTAATGGAATTAAAATATATTTTTTTATTTGTTTGGATTTTAACCCTCTATTAATATTTATGCAATTTACAGTTAACCTGGGTAGGGAAACCCCGGTTTTCCTGGATTTTTGCCGGGGCTGGGGTCGCGCAAATGGTCAGCTGGGTCAGCCGGGGCCGGGGCCGTAGTCTGGTCGGTTCCAAAAATATATTTCATATATATATAGCAGTTAAAGAGTTAATAGCAGCATATATGTTATATATATTATATATATATATTATATTATATTATGTTGTTACATAGGGCATATATATATATATATATATTGTTATATATATATATTATTATATATTATATTATTATTAGGTTATTATATATATTATTATTATTATTATTAAGAGTTATTATGAGACTGATATTATCCCTGAGTGTAGTTAACTTTGAAAAGATTTTCTTTAATAAATTTTTATTTATAAATAGCTATTTTATTTTACCTTCAATATTTATACAACTTAAAACTACACCACTAATTAGTCGTGAGCTTCTGTCTTGACTGACTCACTTTTCGGACTGTAATATTTACGACGGCTGAAATGATTTTAATCTCTTGGGACTTCGCAACCTGGTGCAACTGTATTTCAACATTTATCTGCCCTAATTTCCTTTCTTTAAACTTTCTTTAACATTTTGTTGAGTGTTGAGACACAAACATTTATTAGCAGTGTCATTCATAAAGTTTATTTCCTGAATTTTCTTTTGTACTGAGATTGGCGCCGCTCTCCATTAAGAATGATTCGATAATCTTCCTTTTTCAGTGTATTTGTATGGATTGTAATAGTAGGGGAATTATTATATTGATGGTATGGTTTTGACTCTTTATTTATGCTTAACTAACGCTAAGAGGCTCGCTCTGTCCTAGTTTAAATCATTTTTGCATGCTGATAAATCCAATTCTTGAAATCGTTGGTCCCCATATCCGTTGTCGCGTCACACTGCACCCCATTCCGCAGACCTCGAAGACTTGGGTTTGACTAATAGCACAGGCCTTAATTGCATTTTTCGCCAACATAACACCATCTAGTTTCATAGCACATAATCCGGTATGTATTCTTTGATGGTGCTTTTTGTAGATTTGGTACAGGTAGTACGGCTTGAGAAAATTAACAGTATTTAATTATATTTTTAAGCATTTCATTTTTGCTTTCAATGCTTTATTTATGTAATTTTCAAGGTAGTGTAGTTTATGAAAATTATTTTTTAAGG
>JABUQX010140573.1:42500-62405 GCA_015478945.1 Trachelipus rathkii
GGGAGCTGATGACTGAAACTGTCACTTAAACAACCTATTCTGGTGCAAAATCTTCTTTCTTCATTAGTTTCTACAACCTCTCTTCTTCTAGACATCATCTCATATTCTTAACCGAAGCACAGGTGCTTGAGTGATCTGAGAGTAACCTTACTCTGTTCCCTACTACTGTCTATATTCTCAATTTTCTGCCAAAGGAGGTTGTTGCGAATATGTACGCAACGATGTAATCTGCTCATAAGTTTCTAATTTGGTGTCTTACGAATTTTCTAATCTAGAACTCAAGCTCTCATGCCAATCTAATGTGAAATTCATCAGCAAGTTTCTGTTCATTTATTACCTAATTCTGATAACCATCCAAGATTCTCTGACTATCGGAACTCCAAAATAGAACACATACTCTCTTCTTCTTCTTCTTCTTCTCCTTTGTCAGAAATTATTTTGGGTGTTTTCAATTTTCGCAACCGCAAGTGGCTTTTCTCTAGTTCTCATGATACAGCTGGTGAAGTTGGCTACCATTTATCTATCCAAAATGTCCTTGAACAGTTAATGCAGCTCTCTACTCGTATCTATTTCTTTGAGATCTAACTTGGAGATGAACCCAATATTCTAGACCTTTTCTTAACCTCCAATCCTTTTTATTATTCTGTAAAACTCTTTCCATCTCTGTGTCCCTCTGATCTCCCTATCTCTGTATCCTCTTCTATCTCTTCATGTCTTTTGCTGGAGTGACCCCTTCCTACTGTGAGTAACACTTTGTTTTGGCACTTTGCTGCTGCAAACCCGTCGGACTTTCGATGGTGATTTTTGATTTCCCATGATATCACTACTGCTTATGTGGGAGGCGTTACTAGGAACTCGTTGAACGTATTGCCGAGACGATTCTTTTTTACATTGATGAGTACAATCCATATTTATTCCTTTAACTTAAACAAACAAACCTTGGTTTAACTCTGCTTATTTTAACACTAATCGCCACAGGAATTACCATCGTTTTGAAACTTTAGAAACTAATCTCATTTAAATTTCATCCCAGAATCGTGCAAAAGATCAATTCTCATTAACACCAAATTCTAATTTAACTGTAGAAAATGCAATGGTCTTTCTGGTTCCTCTTCATCGTGCCTTTTCTGGCATTTTGCAAAAAATCTAAACTTTAACTTTGCTTCTCCCTCTTTCCCTCTTCTAATATCTTCCAATGGCGCAACTGCCATCTTACTCTTTACGAATCCGGAGCTATTCCACGTTCTCCACCCACTTTGTGCTCCAGACCCTGCTCCCTACCTTGGGAGATAGTTTTTAATGCCTCAAAAACACAGTTTCTTCATCCACTATCTGGAGCCATCATTTCTTTTCGGCATACAACTTCGAAATAAAAACTCAACCCTTCTGTCTCTAATAATATTGGCGTTTGTCATCTGACCTTCATTGAATTACCACATTACTTCTTTTCTAAACAAACTCAAAGAAGGTTGAGTGTCCAGAGACACTCAACTTCTCGCCCATATCCCTAAAGCTGCTTCCTGCATAGTGGGAAGCTTGTTCTCCCTCATAAGTGGGAGCATGCATCACATACTGCGGTTGACATGGGTGTCTATAACTCTTTTTCTTTGATCGATAAATTTCCTACTTTCAATTAGTTGCCCAACTTTCTAACCTCCGAACTGTTTCCATCACATTCTTTGGCACATCGCTTTAACAATGGACACCGATCCCGGAGATCTCTCTCTATTCGAGTGTATCCTTGAGGAGAGTTTCGTGCCTGCTCCTCTTCACAAAGTCTCATCCTTCTCTGTCCAACTCTTCTGACCCCAGACTAACCGCATAGAACAACTTTCTTCTGTTCCTCCACCGGTCAGCTCAAAACACATTTCCTTCTCATCTTAGTTTTCCAACTTCCCTTTGACAAACACGCTTCAACGATTGTGGTTTCGTGTCGGCTTTAGATTTGGCCTTTGATTCCGGTTGTTCAACTCAGCGTCGAATTTCGTTAACATTCGGCCTGATATTATATATATATACATATATATACAGTATATAGTATATATATATGTTATTAAAAGTAGGGCATATATATATATATATATTATATATATATATATATATATATATATGTTAAGCATATATATATATTATATAGTATATAGTATATAATCACCCATCCTCTCTCCCCAAGACTGGGAGTAATGTGCGTGACAATAGTATGCACTGGAAACAGAGAAGTAGAAGAATATGGAGCAAAGTCGAAAAGAAAGCCCAGCTCCAACCGGCCCACTTTATACCTTTAGTGAGAACCCTGCCGCAGCCTGAAACAATATCCACCCTGTGGTTTAACGGGACTAATGACGACCCTTCACTATGGCATCTCGTCATCGTAGGTTCATCCCTTTGACCCAGATGGGCTACAGTCATACTCTCAATACACCACAATATTCATCTTATTATACTTTTTTCTGCCTCAAGCAAACTCATATTCTCTCCCAGGGATTCTCATTTGACTGACTCAATCCACTTTTCTTCGGTCTTCCAGTCGGTCGATTACCAACACATACTCACCACTGTACATCCGGTTAACCAACCGACCATCATACATCCTTTTCCACATGACCAAAAACCATCTCTTAATGCACCTTCATTATTTTCCTCATTTACTTCTTCACACACACAATCTCCCAATGCCTTCATTGAATATTGTATCAATTTCTTTTCTCACACCTAACATGGTTTAAGATATATATATATATATACAGCATATATATATATATAGTATATATATATATTTATATATATATATATATATATATATATATATATATATATATATATATATATATATATATATATATAAGTTTTTTTTTATTTTTCTAAAGATGTGATTATATGACTTCTCTTTATTGCTCCTGAGTCTCTGTGATATAAAGATATATAAAAGCTGATTTCAAGAAGATGGTTGCATTTGACTGTTAGTGTTTATGTACCGTCACAAGGAAATGAAAGAAACACTTTCGGATGCTGCTAAATCTACCAGTACTAACTACAGGAAGTGTGGGTGAAGACAAAATATCCCTATTAAGACAGAGGAGAATATACATGTTGGTATACAGAAACTGTAAAAAGAATACCAAAATCTAGGTAAAGAGAAATCAAGAAACACGGATAAAGCAAATGTGAAACGGCATATTTGGAAAGGTGATCACGTCGAATTATTTGACATTTTCTGCAAAATGTGATGGACATGACTAGCGTATCACAAGAGGATAAAGAATTTCTTAGGTCACAAAGAGAAGATCGTATGAGTTCGTCAATGGATGGAGTGGACAAGGTTTTTGCCAAAAAAAAAAGAAGAGCTGTGTACAAAAGGAGAAAATAAAGAATCATATTAGATGAAACATTACAAATCTATCACTAAAATCAATAAGACTGTTATACTGGAAAACTCATCTCCATGATCATCAGCACCTAGTGACGAAGGGGTCAAGTTTTTGTCTCCAGCAAAAAAAATATTACGTGCAGGTCCCAGATTAAAACCAGGCACTCACGTCTACTTGGGATCGAGAACAGTTCTCTATTCGACAAGCAAGTACTTCATTTATAGCAACTGCGAAGAGCCTTGGCCACGATGTATTAAAAATTTCTGTATCTCCAGCTACCGTTTACCGAGCTCGTGCGATTAATAGAGGTAAAATGACAAAGCATCGAAGTAGTCTTTGAAAAATCCACCATTTGACTTTGCATTGGGATAGCAAAATAAGCTGCCCTGTCATCATGGAGCAAAGCTGACTTGAAGACAGAGCTGGTGCCCAGTGGACTGGCAAAGATTTTGGAGCATTTGCTTGTATGTACCTATGCCCTGAAAGGCACTTTGGTGGAGCCAAGATTGAGTTAGGTTATCTGAAGTGGATGATCTGGGCTTACGGACAATATAATCGGTATATTCTTTGATACTACAGCATCTAATGTTGTGACTGATCCAAGGGCATTACCAGAATTGAAGGGGAATTCGGACAAACATTGATGTGGTTGGCCTAAGCCGGCATCATTTATGAACTAATATTGAAAGGGAGTGTTTGAGGAGCAAGTTGGGGAACACCATCGCGATCCTGACATCCACACTTTTCGAACTTCCAACGTCTGTGTGCTTCACCATAGAAGTCATATATGATACGCGGATTTAGAAAGCTCCATTCGCGCTTTCAGAAGAAACGAGCGAGTATGGTTAACCGCATTCAAACTAAGTCCTTAAAGACGAAGTCATTCAGACTATAAAGAGTTATTGTAACTTTACCATGTCCCTAGGTGGTTGGTCAATAACGACTCAGTTTCAGAATCCCAGGGGCTCTGCATCAGGCAAGGTGAATGGCAAAGTCAATATATGCACTTAAAATTGTCCTCTTCAATAAACAGTTGAATATTCCTCAACGTGAATTGAAGGAATGCAACGTGTTGCACATTTTGTCATTCTTATATATGTTCGCTTTTGGCACGAGGTAATTGTAAGTCGATGGGCTCCAAAGAATGATTTGGATATGCTACAGCTTCTGAGCACTTACCTAGATATAAAAAGTGCTCTCAGTTGTTGAGACACCTTTGGTATCTGTCAGAAACAAACGTAGGATTGGCTTTTTTGAACGAACGTATTACTCAGGCTGTTAAGGAAAATATGACTATAAATCTAGAAATCAAACCTGCAAAGAAAAAGGAAATGAAACGATTAGAGGGTATAAACCTAGTGTTTGAAGGAAAAGACCTAGGCCATTTCGTTACTAATAAAAAAAAGACGTTCTTTGAATTGTTTGAGATCCACGACGTGACAGAATACTGCAGTGATTCTCTAGGAAGCCATGTGAACGCTCTTAAGGTGATCAATGATACCGCAGAAAGAGGAATTGCTCTGATAAAAAGGTTTAACGAATCGATCTGGGAAGACACAACAAAAACAATTCATGTGTAGGGTTGTCGAGTCTCACAGAAAATTCATCCCCAAGCGAACAAAAGTAGGGATTACATCGTTCAAAGTTGATTAATATAACACATGTTTTGCCTATCATACTACCTATTAATTAGTGTCTAGTTTTTAATATTTACGTTTGTGAGCTTAGTTTTCCAAATAAACTAATCAAGACTGAAAATCGTATTTTTACCTACTTACACAACTGTTCAAAGTGTGCAACCCCAAATATTATCCAATCACCTGAAATTCTGCAGAGAGAATTTCTTGCTACCTTACATCACAGAGTATCTGGGGCAAGTCTGCAAAAATTTACATTTATTTTTGCCTTGGCTAAATGAAACACCCTAATTTATAAATATATATATATATATATACAGTGAGAGATATATTAGTTATTGTTATTATTACATGATATTATATATATTCGGGTGACGACCATATAGTTATTATAGTATATACAGACTACAGTTATTATTATTAGTTATACATATATATATATAGCAGTTATTGTTGGTTAGTTGCTATACATACATATAGTTAATTAGTTGCATGTGTTTGGATTTGTGTATTTCGGTATATTTCTTGTTGCTATATATATATTATTATTATATATACATATATATATATATTATTATATATATATATTATTACATATGTTATATATATATAGTTGTTATTATGCTATGTTATTGGTTATTAAGGTTACATATATATATTGTCTCTGCTGGAAAACCTCGTATATTAGCTTCAACCTATTTGAATCTAAGCCTGCTTACACATGTGCCGATGCTGGCTTCCATTCCCAAACATGCATCTTCTTGGTTGTTCTTCCACGACCAACCCTATAAGATGGATTTGTTGAACTCAGCTTACTGCGAATTCATGACGAAGCCCCTCTAACAAATACTACTGAACACATCCGTACCGAACGTACAACCCAAATTTCTGTTGTACGACTAATCCTTACACCAGGATTTGCTGCTCCTCCTCGTCGGGAAACATGCCAGCCTTTTCCTCCCTATCTGAATCCACGTCCAACATTACCCTTAGCTTCACAGAGGACAATTGTCTCAAAAAGATCATCCTCATAATATTTCATAACAACATAGTATGGCCACCTTCCTTCAATGGAATGTGTAGGTGGCTACTACTCTAGCCTTTGAAGAACCTATTCAGCAAATAAACGTACACCAAAGGAATCATGTTTGAAGGAACTTCATCTGTGTTATTGCGATTTCATTCAACCTTCATAATATAAATCGCCGATAAATTCTATAAAAAGAGGTGACACTGATAGGGAAGGTGCAGGAGTACTCATTTATAAATCTGTTCCCTATTCTCTAGTCCTTATTCAAAATAGACTTCATGCTATTACAGCAGGAATCCATCTGTCCACCGACCTCACTGCTCGCACGATCTACTTGGGTTCTTATAGAGAGTTTACTGGCGAACTTCAGAAGACCTTTTGCCAGCTCCCCACTCGTGGGCTTGTTGTGTTTGGAGACTTCAACCTTGCCAATTTCTTGCGCTTGACTTGCTACCTCGTCAAACTGTTCTTGTTGATCTCCTAACACCCTTTTTCCTGGGATGCCTTAGACAGGACTCCCTACGCATGAACGTTTAGATACACACTTTCTTGTGCCTGTATAAATCTTCCTTTTACTCCTCATTTTGATATGGGATCCACGCCTTAGAACTTGCACTGACCAATTATAAAACCCTATTCTTATTGGTAAATTTGATCGAGTGGAATGGGTTCCTTTTACTGTGTCTCACAGCATTCCTCACTTCTTGAATTCAATAACGTTTCCAAATTACTGAGTGATGCTTTTAACTCTTCCTTGTTAATGCCCTCCACACCAGCTTGGTATCTCCGCGATCTTCCAGGAGTTCGGCAACCCCTCAGGTTCCAAGAGTTTAGCAATAAGCCAACTTCAAGAGTAAAAAACTCAATAGCAATACAAATGGACCCGTACCACCTCAAACATGATCATTTTAATTAATCGCCAAACAGTTAAACAAGGTTAAACTTATACTGATTGTGAACCTTAACTATCCTTGTCCACTGAAAGTTTGGCAAAATAAAATATTTCCTGCAGCTCCAACAACTCTCCATCCATAGTCCCTCCATGAAACCTGATATTACTGATACAATTCCTACCCAGCTCTTGCAGATGGCTATTAGTTATAGTTTTGCTTCGCTACCAGAAATTGGCTGTTATCCTGAAGCCTTCTAAAATTGAGAATCACAATGCCATCTCGCCAGACTCAACAGTTAGAATGTAGGTGAAGACAGATTTATAATTGTCTTTACACTTGCAGAGAATAAACTGGCATTGGCGTTCAGCAACTGGAGTCTGAGTTATCTTCGGAACATCTTCTGCACACAATCTTCAGTTATTAACTTTGTATCAGCTTGTTTCAATGATTTAGTATAATAAATCCTGAACGAATCCTTTTTCCATCTCTGATCAGCTTTTGTACTTAATTTCAAGCCCGCAAAAAGATCCGAAGTTATGGATAACCAAAGACAATTGCTAACCTGGTATCATATTAAATAAAAGGAGAAAAATGGTTCTTGTGGTGGTGCCTTATCAGTTCGAGAGAACGTTTAAGTTTTTTTCAAACTTCCAGTTTGATTTGCAACCCGACCGCAATCCCTTGTAAAGACCGAAAAAGTTTACATCCATGCTTTTTCTCAACTGGTGATATCTTTAAGGCCTTCACCTTGAGTCATTAAGATACGCGGAGAACTGGGGTTCTCCTTAACTCCAACTATTGTTTCCAACATGATAGCTCTTCCTAATAAATGCATTCTGTCGAACAGATCACCGCCATCCAAGCATCGCAATACTCTGTTCTGGGACACGAAACTTTACTTGATGGAGACGTTCCGTAAATGGTGATTGAGGCGTGGTTATTAAGCCGCTGCCGATTCGAATGATTATCGTTACTTCTATCCCAGCATCGGTCAATTTTTCTCTCTATGATGACCCTTGCCGTGCCAGCCGCTTTCATCTCTTAAACGGCAACTCCAACTAAACATTGAGAATAGTTCACACGAGGAAACTCTACGACCTCTCCACACCCATTTCAAACCCCAGCAAAGAGAATTATTTAGAAAAAGAATGAAGAACCTGTCACCTTTCTCCAGTTGAATATAACTCCATTTACTAACCCATTCATATAACTTCAGTCAAATTTCCATATTCTTCAGATGCTTCTGTGCCCACTTAACATAGGCACGGGAAAAGATTAAACTTCTGTAAATAACTTCCTATCAGTAAGATCTGCACCCTCTTTTTTCGCCTTCTCTCATGGTACATTCTCATGTCATCTCCACCACAAACTGGGGGAACTCATCTAAGTCCATATTTTGTGTCTCTGCCACTTCCGCCCTAATCCGACTTTCATGAAAAGAGACTTGTAAGTAGTATATGTTTAATCGTTACCTTCCTATTATACGGGTTAGATCTCCTTCAAAAAACGAGTAGACCCTGTATTCTCATCATGTCTCCATTCGTATAGATTAACTGATGCGATGCCCTCTCTTCAAGAAACACATCACGTACTACGAA
Source organism: Trachelipus rathkii (assembly GCA_015478945.1). Taxonomy (NCBI): domain Eukaryota; kingdom Metazoa; phylum Arthropoda; class Malacostraca; order Isopoda; family Trachelipodidae; genus Trachelipus; species Trachelipus rathkii. The sequence goes on from JABUQX010140573.1 coordinate 51,027, forward strand.
TTTATCTTCGCTTCAACCCTAATACCGTTCATTGCTCTGACACCGACTTACAAAGATACCAGTAGGAATGTTCATTACCAGAAATCATTTCCGGTAAACAATTTAATATCTTTAACTACCTCAACACCCCTTTCCAAAAGTGTTACCGATTTTTTTGTAATGAAGGGTGAACACCCTAGCTATTCTTTGCTCCTACCATCTGTCTGTTCCACACCTCTTTCTCTCTAAATTTACCCACCCCACTGCCTTGTTAAAGGCCTCATTCTTGTCTCGGTTTACGGTGGATTTACTCCAGTGTTGGCTGATGGCTCTAAAATAGGGGACAGTGTGGGTGCGTCTGCTATCTTTCCTGACCACAACCTTTCCCATGCCCTTCCCCTTCATGTTCAATTTTTTCCGTCAGAATTGATTGCTGTGGTGATTGCCCTATTTCGTGTTTTGTTCCTTAACCAAGACCACTCTTGAGTCATTTGCTTAGATTCACTCACCACCCTCCAGGCGCTTGAAGCCACATATCCTGGAAACACAATGGTGTCTGCTGAGGAACAGTCTCTTGGGCTCGGCCACAATGGCTGCAAGTGGACCACCTCTCACGAGAGATTAATCGTAGTGAAGTAGCTCACTAAGAGGCCAGAGTGGTCTCCTCCTCTCTCCGGAGCTATTCTGGGTACCTCATGGATGCCATTCGACATGGTCGCCTCATATGAACTGATTATTTTCATGTTCTCCAACGAGGCTTTCGGTATTACTGACGGGAATGCTGGGCGAGTGTTCGGGGAAAAGAGAAGCTTGAAAATGTACAGCCGATCATTGGTAAGAGGTTTTCCTTCATTATAATGAAATTGTTTACAGTACTGAGGTGATGCATTATACACGCCTCTGTATTAACATGTAAGTAGAATTATCACTGTATGGTTAGACTACATGTCACGATCCAACTATACTTCAAGGGCACTAAAGGATCGCCATGCTCCACACCCATAATTAATATTTTATTGATTAGCTCTAACAGACCCTATTCAATATGCCAAATATTTTTCCAATCTAATGTCTCACAACACCTTTCTAAAAGCAAACATCACACATTCATCTGAACTCCTCTAATAATAGTAATTTATTTTATTCTTTACCTTTCCTCATGTATTTTTTCCATCCATTCGTTATTTAATATAATGAGTTAACATATATAATGAATGGATAGCATCTTTATTTATATTTTTATTTATTTTTTGAGTGGATATTCATTTTTGCCATTTAAATTTTCTTTGCGACATTTAAAATAAGTATAAGCCCAGGACCCACCCACGGAGTTGATTATTCAATCCAGTGGCTGCCCCGAGACGTAAGGGTCATGCGTGGTTATTGGGCCTTATATATATAGTATATATATATATATATATGGGAGTATATATATATATATATATGGATATATATATATATATATATATATAGTATATATATATATATATATATATATATATATATATATTTTTAAACTTAAAGAAATAAACCTTCTTATAAATATTTATATAAATTTAGGTCCTTATACTGGTTACTTTATAAAATCTTTTTATCATTTTTTACACAATTTTTATTCAACAAAATAAAAAACTTAATAAACATTATTAGAATTGAACTATATTTATTTTCTTGTAAATCCTGAAAAGATAAAATGTAAATATTTTTGAAATATAATGTTTCAAAATCATGTCGGGAGGTCTCTTCAGGTGATGGATCTATCGAGAGCAAGAACAGAATCAAAAAATTAGACTGACTATCAATTTTGGAGTTGGTTGGTTTCACTATTATTTTCTTTGGGAATACGCCCTTTCTGCCAAACTGATTTGTATTTCGGGTCCATCTTTCGGGTCATTCCTGTTATGTTTGTCATATGTTGGTTCCAATTTCACTGCAGAATGATCTTAATTTGGGTTTAAACTAATAATCTGAAGTGTTGAAAATTTTGATTTGCATTATTTATATATGGAAAGGTTATAGTTGGTTCTATGAGAAGCGATAGAGTTTGTTGCCGACCCAAGATCATGTTATAAGAGTTTAACCGTCTTGTAAAACGTTTGTTTATTGAAATACGCTTAGGTTGCATTCTTGCTTAGTATAGTAGACACTGTCCAATGAGGGTCAGCCTTTTAACTTGGGGAGGAAAACTTTCTTTTTAGGGAAGGGGTGTTAGATTAGTGAAATAATGCTGAAGGAGATTTTTATCTTGTCCGTGGGATCAAAGGAACAGGCAAGTAGTGAGATCTGGTGAGGGGGCCTGATTGCTGTTGGTATTGTGGTGAACTGAATGGTCCTTTCTGAGTTTACAGACTTCATGACAAAATTGGTTATAGAGCAATTTGGTTGTTTTTACAAAGTGAAGCTGAATTTCAGTTTTATATTGAGGGGACACACTTAGTATCTGATGAATAAATAAAGAGGCAGCCTAATTCAGGTATGAGATGAAGAGAACCAACGAGCAGCTGGAGTGAAGTTTATCTTGCAGAGTAAGTGAGATGTCCAGAAATTAGTACTAGAAAGGGAATGTGTTGTTTTGACTGTTCACTAAGAACTAGATACACTACTGACATGTTGCAGAAGTATTTCTCCTCCCTGATGTCAGAGGCCTGGTGTAGATGGTTGTAAATAACACTGACATATTTCAGCCAAATTGTATGGGAGAGGTGAGGGAGGGAGCAAGTTCATGAGCCCATGAATGTTACATGGAGGTGCTAGGTATCGTGCTTGAGTCCGAATTTTTGTTTGAAATATTGGAGTGCGAGCGGAAAAAGTTATGTTCTTAGATAGTGAGTATTAATTGTTTTTAGAAAAAAGTGAAATAATAGGGAAGATAATTATTGCTGAATGTAAAATGTTCAGTAGATATGGTGAGAGGTGGATTAATATGTGAATAGGTATCATCAAAATTGATCAATTCCATGTGAGGATTAATAGATTAATTTTATATAAACTTCGCTGTGAGTGGAGAGATTGTTTAATAGTGTTTTAGTTGGTTAGTGACCACTTGAAAAGTCTGTAAGGTGGAGACCTACTATGAGATTATGGGTGTAATAATATTTTATGAGATTTGGATTCCAGGAACGAGGGAGGCAATTAGAATCAAACCAGACTTACAACTGACTACACAATCTGGCCCACATGCCTTCCCCTCACGTCTCTATCCTAAAACATATGAAGGTTGGTTATAGAGCATGAGCAGAGTGGCATGGCTAAGGGTTATGGCTGGGAGCAGGCGATGCATATATACATATATGGCTGGCGCACATAGAGCATACAGTGAAGCAGCAAGCAAGCAGCATATATGGTAAGTATATACATATGGCATATATGGCAAGTGCGATGTTGGTACATATATGTTAAGTTATATATATATATATATATATATATATACATGATATAATATGTTGAGAAAGAGTATATAGAGTATGGGAAAGAGCAGTAGTATATATGAGGTATATATATATAGGGAGTATATATATATATGAGATACAAAGGCTGCCATATATATATATAAAGTATATGAAGTATATAGAGGTTATGTTATTGCTGGTTACATATATTGTGTTGCTGCTAAAGATGCCCCAAGAATTTAGACTCTACATAGAAATGGGGTGTGTCAGTTCTTACCGTCCATATTCAGTATCGATAAATTCTCAAGGTTCATTCCACTTTTCAAAATAATAAACTCCTTTCTCCAATATTTGTTTTTCAGGTGGAAGATTAAAGTACCTTTAAATCTCTGCTTTAAATATGTAGCGGCTTCTCACATGATACAAACTTTTTTCGCTGTATACCACACCCCCGTTGTAACCTTCGCTGGTCTATACCTATATATATATATATAGTATATATGATATATATACATGTTATATATATATATATATATATATATATATGTAGGTTGTTGTTATTATTGCTGCTACTACATATATATATATATATATATTGCCACATATACATGGTTATAATATATATAGGTAGCAGTTATATATATTATGTTGCTATTACTAGTTACAAGAGCATACATAGCATAGTTAGTTAAGAAAGCATATTGTTGTTATTATACATATATATATATATATATATATATTAGTTGTTATATATACATATTATTGCTATTTACCTGGAGGAAAATCCTAGTCATCGCACCAAATAGGTTTTCGAGAAAATATATTGACGCTATCGACGTGCAATTTATTTCGCTTCAGATTGCATTATGGTTAGAGAAACTAAGCTTAGCTTGAAGAGAGAGAGTTTGGTCCTGTTTTCATTTTTGGTAGACAAGGATACACACCGCCCAGTAGCTGATGAATCGAACTGCAGCGCCACCTCGAGAGACAAAACTACTGAGACATACCACTGTTTGCCTTTTAATCAAACCATTCCAAGGAACTGGCTCAGTTGCTTACCGTCCGAGATGTAGGCGACCAAAGAGTGCAACTGATTAAGAAACATCCACTATAGTTTTGGTGAATGTTATGAAAGTTCTGTAAAATCAATCAGAAGAGTAAACCAGGAGGTAAACATAAGCAAATCATCAGTGCATCGTATTGTCATGACGTACAAATTTTGTTCGAACAAATTACATCTTGTGCAAGTTCTACATGGTGATGACACAGATAGGCGAATGGAATTTTGTGAAGGATGCGCGCTCAAATAGATTGGTAAATAGTTTTCAGTGATGAAGCCATTATTCTTTTGAATTTCCAGGTGAACCGGCACAATATGCGTTATTGGTGAGATAACAATCCACTTGGGATTGAGAATGGACACCATCTCACAACCCGAGGATCATGGTGTGGGTGGAAACGATTTTTATCTTTTGATGGCTCTTTAAAATATCCAGCAAAAGCAATCATCAAAAGATTTGGCAACATTACTTACTGCCTCAAAGAATATTCATGGATATACGGATAGGGATCTTTATCAGCAGGACAGTCTAAGGTCATTTTGGAACTTTGTGTGCATCACCACTTGACCAGACCTTTCCTAGAAGATGGAATGGACAGAGAGGCTCCGTGAGTGGCTACCCTGGATCACCAGATTCACCCCAATTTGACTATTTCCTTTGGGGGTCATCTCAAATTTGTTGTGTACCAGAATCGTCCACGCACCCTTGACAGATTTAAGGTATTAAATAAAAGTAAATTCAATTAATCATCCAATGAAATTGAATACTTAAGAAAAAGAGGGTTATGACGAAAAATCGAAACCTCAAAAAGATAAAAAAGATGAAATTAAGAATACTGAAGATGGTAAAAACAAACTGCAATGACTGGTGCATAATCTGAAGAAAAAGATGCTCTCTCCTCTCTCCTTCTCTCACTTCATATATACATATACATATATATATATATGTTGGTTGTGTTGTATTATTACATACATATATATATATATATATATATATATATATATATATATATATATATATATATATATATATATGCATATGGAATATATATTATATATACAAAACAGCAGCAGTAGCAGTTATATACATATATTAGATATATATATATATATATATATATATATATATTATTATATATATATATATATATATATATATATATATATATATATATTATATATATATATATATATATTATATTATTGTTATATATTGTAATACATTTTTGCCATGCTGGCTGTACACATATATATAGATATATATGTATATATATAGTAATATTATTATTGTATATATATATTAAAAAGATATATATATATATATATATATATATATATATATATATTTGTATTTATATATATATATATATATATATATATATTATTATTAAGTTATTTCATATATACATATATATATATATATGTTATTACATGTATTATTATTATTATATATATATATATATATAGATATATATATATATATATATATATATATATATATATATATACATATATATTAAATATATATATATATATTATTATATATATATATTATATTATTGGTTATATATATATATATTATAGAGAGAAAGAGAGTATATATATATGTATAAGGTTGTTGTTGTTATATATATATATATATATATATATTATATATATATATATATTAGCATATATATATTATATATATATATTGTTATTATATATATATATATATATATATATATATATATATATATATATATATATATATATATATTATAATGAGAAATGAGGTGGGGAGAAGGAGTCTACCTGATGAGTGACCCTTTGGTACAGAGCCATGGTGATTTTTGTTTCTTAGAGTACTAGAATTCAAATGGTTAAATATGTTTGAAAAGGTCAAGGTATGTGTGTTGTGACATATGGTAAATCTGAGGGGTAATGTTGAAAGAGGTGATTTTCAAGGATAATCTAGAATGAGCCTTGATGTGTGGCAGAGCTCAGATTGATTGTAAGTAGACCTAAATTGGTTGGATCGATATCAAAAAGGATGGTATATAATGTTAAGTAGGAAGTAACGTTAACAGTTAGTGGGTGTGAATGAAGATGAAAAGTTGTTGGGTGCAAAAATAGAAGCTTAAGAATGGGCAAATTAAAAGCTACACGATGAGGTCTCAAAAGAAAGATGTTTAAATTATTATATAAGGAGGAAAATGAATACTAAAAGATGCACACTTAGAGGAAAAAGAGATAAATGAACAGCTTCTGAAGGAGTGAGAATGGGATTCATAAGGGAATAAAGCTTCTGAAGGAAGTTCGAAAGGTTAAGAATGAGAATATGAAATCTGCTTAGAAGAGTCACGAATAGATGGAAGCTAATCAGATGTACGTGATGAGGAGAATGTGAAGGAAACACTTCGAAATCTGCATAACATTGGTAGCAATGAAGAGTAAGATAGTGAATGAGTGTGATTTGATAAGTAGAAATAATGGATATTTGGGATAAGGTCATTTAGTAAGGAGGAGGTAATGGGCAGAGTGAGAAGTTGAAGAATAGTAAATATGCAGGTATAGAAATTACTGTAAATGATCAAGAACGAAAACGAGATGATGATTGGAGTGGATTTGGAAGTTGTAACAAAGAGTTTATGGGGTGGTCCGAGGACTAAAGGAGAACAGCACAAAGTACCCCTTGCTGAGGGGTAAGGTGATAAAGGTAACTGTCTGAATTATAAGTGAATTAATAGGTAAGATATATGCTGGTATTTTGGTTCGAAAGTGCGTCGAGTGATCAGCTGACCAATTGCGAAGAACAAAAGCGTTTAGAAGTGGCAGAGAGGTGTGGATCAAATCTTTACATTGAAACAAATGATTGAGAAAAAAATGAGGGAGAAGAATTGTATTTAGGTTTTATGGATTTGCAAAGGCGTAACGATAAGATTAATAGGAAGCTCTATGGAGGTGTTAGTGATAGATACGTTGGTAGGCTTTTGAATAATCAGTATGTATGGAAGACAATGAACGTCAAAATAAATGGAGTTGAAAGGATTGGTTTAATAATAGCGGAGCAAGGCAGGGACATGTTATGTCTCCGATATTCAATTTGTATATGAATGAATGAGGTGGGGTGGCAGGGGATGAGATGTAGTTAGAACATTTATAATGGAAGAGTGAGGGTGTCACCATTGATATGTGGTGATTTAGTTTTGTGGGGCGAATCTAAAGAGAGTTTTCTGAGGATTTAGTAGAGTAAGACGGCACGGTAAAACGAGGTTCTTGGCAAAAGCAAACGTAGATAAAGAATACACAGATGGTTAGAGTGAGTGACAGTCCTTCTATAAAGTTAGTCATGTTAGATGCAGTAAGCAACTAGAACAAGTGTCAGAGTTTAAATATTTAAGATATATATTGATTTTTTTGAATGGAAACGGGTGAAGAGAGAGCAAGAAAGGAAAGTTGTGAACGGTAGGAAGGTGTTTGATTTATCTCCGTTGGTGGATGTAAAGGACCAAGTCTTGAGTGTGCTAGGGTCTTACATGTGGGTTTGTTGTTACTCAGTAATGCATAGTAGTGAACCATAAAGCAAATGAGATAATAGATCTAAAGCAATTTGTTCATTGACAATTTAGGGTGTTAGGTGTGAGAAGAATTGATAAATGAGAAATGAACGTATAGAGTTGTTGAGGTGTGAAGAAAGGAGTAATGAGAATAAATGAAAGTACATTGAGATGGTTTGGTCATATGGAAAGAATGATGATAGTTATTGGTTAGATATATAGTGTGGTGGAGTGTGCTAGAATCGATGGTTGGGAGACAGAAGAGTGATTGGAGTCAGTAAGAGTCTGACTGATGGAGAGGAATGTGAATTTGGCAGAGGTGGGATGAAAAGTGCGCATAATACGCGTGAACGGCGGTGTTTTGTGAGAGTCATCTTTTCTGTCCTAAAGTGAGAAGAAATAAATCCGAACACTTAATGATGCCATAGTGAGGTCCGTCGCAGTCCGGTGAACACCATGGTGATTTTCTGATCGTGACGAGCTTTCCGCGTGGCGGTATAAAGGTGGTCGTAAGGCTGGCTTTCCTTTCGACTTGCGCCATATTCTTCATTTTAGTTTTCTGTTTAAAGTGCATGTGACGCACCTTTACCACCAGTCTGGCAGGTTTGATGATGATGATGATGATGGCTAATGATGATGATGATGATGATGATGATGATGATGATGATGATTATATATATATATAACACTAGTAACAGTTATATATCTATAAATATTTAAAAGGAAACAAGTTAATATTTAAGGTTATATATAGCAAACACAAACATATTATACATAATACATATTGCTGTTATTGGTTAAGGTTATTGTTATATTATGGAAAGATAAGAAGAAAGGCTATATGTTATATATATATATATATATATATATATATATATAATTAAATATAGCCTTCTGAAACATTAATGTAAAAAACTGACATATGTATTTTCACTATGAAATTAAACGTTAGGAGGCAAAGTACCACGGAAGTACATCATCGCGCCTGGAACGTTCCAGGACCCCAGGGTCTCCCCGAGCGATTGTCCTTGACCCCTCCCCGGTGGGAGCTACCTTCCAGGCCACATTTCATGCCTGGCGTTTTACCCTGGGGGCTGCGCCCCATATGTCCCCATTCCTTTCATTCGCCATGCACAATGCGCAAGCGAGTGTTTGTAAGGCGCACTGGCTTATACTATACTTTTCATGACCGTTTCTTTTTTCCCTAGCCCTTTTGTTCTCCTACGCCCGTTTATTATAGCCTATGACGTTACAGCGTCCTTAAGTACACGTACTTAATGGGCTGCTAACCTGTATGTGCGTAAGTGCAGCCACGCTCATGGGTCATGGCGAGCTACTTATGAGTAGTTGCGCTGTCAGCGTATATGAACGCAGCTGAAGGTGTCTAATGAACCGTTCAGCCACTTTCATAAACCATCTTATCCTCTGACGTCACACTAGAGGTTATGGTAAGATAATGTTGTATGCAATGCCGTAAATGATTAATGAACATTTGCAGTATTTGAAAACATTGGTTTTGGGCTTCCGATGACGGAAGCTTGACCACCCCGATGGGTCCTGACGCGCGCCCCGAACGCTGAAAATATTCGTTAACGACGTAAAGACGTATATTCCGAGGTCGTGAGGGTCCCCCTACCCCCCCAGCGATACATGTCTTTACGTTTCTTACGTCTTTACGGTCCCAACATCCGTTTTTGTTTATTCTTCAAGAGTTGATACATATATATATATGATGTTATATATATATTGAAAGATAGAGTATATATATAGTATATATATATATGATATATATATATATATTATATATATATAGGTAAATATATATTATTAATATATATATATTATATTATATATAAAACGGAGATATATATAAAGTATATATATATATACATAGTAATGCTAGAAGTGAAGGGATACAGTAATCAGTCCTGAACCCCACGTTACCCAAAGACATTTTCTGGCCTCCCTGATGCCACATGTTCCTGGGGTACTTTCATGTCTGGGTACTCACTTTCTGGGAATGCTCCCAGGCACCATGAGGAGTTTTCTAAATATCTGCTGCGACAAAGAGTGTAAGTTTATGTGTGACATTATGCCTACTTTCATGAGCGTTTTTTACCCCACCCCCCTTTGCATCAACCACTCCTCTTTTTTGTTTCTTTGTCGTTGAACAGTTCAACTATACCTCAGCATCTTTTCCTTAGATATTTAGGTTTAACAATAAAAAGCCTACAACCTCCCCTTCCTCCTTAGCTATCCAGACCCCACGTATGCAGCCACGTACATGGGTGCAGAATATCCATGCATGCCAGCTGGAGCCACTTTCATGAGTCCTCAGGCTGGAAGTCCAAGGCTGTACTAAATCAGCCGCTGAGCCGACCGCGACCGCGACCGCCGCCCCGGAAACCGACGCGAGCGCACGCCCGCCGGTGCAATATTACCGCGCGCACGTATAGGCATAGGCAGGTATATATTATATTGTTATATATATATAAATATATATATACAGCAGCATATATATATACATATATATAGAGTATATATATATATATATATATATATTACATATATATATAGATATATAAGAAGAGGTTATATTATTATATTATATATATATATATATTATATATGTTATTGGTTGCTATATATAATATAAGCGATGCAAAGAATCCGGCAGCCTTTGATCTAAACTGAACTGAACTGTGGTGTGAAATGTTCGAACTGAATCCGAATCCGAATCCAGCACCTGATTCGAACCGAACTGAATCCGTGCGTGAATCTCCGAATCCGAACTGAACTGGTCCATGTAAAGTTTGAACTGAATCGAACTGAATCCGATTCGAATCTTCCAATGTTTTTTTGCAAACAATATAACCAACCAAATATGATATTTTTCAAATATTTATGGATATATAAAAAAAAAATTGTTTTTTCATGTACTTTTTTTACTGCCTGATATATACATATTTATTTCCATGTTAATTAAATAATTTCTATTAATATATACATTATATATATATAAAGGAGGTTGTATGGTATATATATATATATACCAGTATATAGATATATGAAAGTTATATATATATATATATATATATATATATATATATATATATATATATATATATATATATATATATATATATATATATATATATTTATTATGTTACATATGTAAAATATAGTTAATATTATTATATATATATATATATACATATATATATAAAGATATATTATATATATATACATATATATATATAGGTGTTAGTTATGTATATATGTATATATATTATTAGTTATTATATACATATATATGTTATATATATATATATATATGAAGTATAACGTAAGCGTTTCAACAGATAAAAATGCAGTCGGTTAAATCATCTGATAACTCTGAACGAAGTACAAC
>JABUQX010140574.1:0-10000 GCA_015478945.1 Trachelipus rathkii
TTAGTTCCTCAGATGGGTGTTTAACCGTTTTCGCATTTATCGTGAAACGCGCATTTTTCGTGCGCCGCTTCAGAAGATATTCGAGTTGTGATGCTCTCCCAGGTGCCTTCTCAAAATCAGGGACGGTTTTAGCGACAACTGAGTATCTCTACAACCCCGCCACGCCGCTCTCCAGAACTTATTATCGCCCCGCATGGCCCCACCAAAGAGAGGAACGTGTAGAGACTCTGCCTAGAGCGTCGCCCTGGGAGATCAAAAACCCTCAGAGTTGATGACGCGGATGCTGAATTTGTTGGACGGTACCCCATCTCCCGCGAGGGCTCTAAATCCATTCACCTTTCCCTTCCCTGGCGTCCATTCTTTCAAACTCCCAGTTTACCACTACTTTCAGACAAGGGTTCTTCCCCTCCACCACTCTTCCACTCCACTCCATTTCTTCACCCTCACTCATTCCAAGTACTCTACCACCGCCCCCACTTTCACTCTTCCTTCCCCTCACTTCCCTCCAACCTCCTTATCCTCGCCTTTCCAGCTCCGCCTCCTTATTCCTCACCACTAACCTTCCTACTCTTTCATGCTTTTTTGCAGTTCATCCATTCTCCTTCACCAAATCTCTCGATGCCCGGGTTTCGGTTCTCGAAACTGGCATGGCCGACATTAAAACTGCCCTTCTCTCCCTTACAGCGGCAATTAATAATAACACTTTTCGCTCTCGTGATCCCACTCCTTCCAACCATCATCCTTCTCGTGGTCCTCGTTCCCCTTCTGCTTCTTCCTCACGCCAGCGCCAGTATCCTCATGGGTACTGTTATTATCACCATACTTTCGGTATGGATGCGAAGAAATGCGATCCTCCCTGTCCACTCCACCGGGGAAACTCGGCAGCCAACCCATCGTAGGAGCGACGGTAGATGCTGGTTCTTTCTCTTCTTTCACTTTCAAATCCAAAAAAATGGGTTTGGAAATTGGACAACCTGAGCACAAAACTCAAAAAAATCCGAAAACGTTCCTGTAAATTGTAGCAGGTATGGACCCATCTATGCATATTTCATGTTTGAAGTCATTTCGAAAAAAATTCTGGAAGTTGATACGAAAATGTCAAAACATGGATTTTGAAAAATTGAAAATTCTGAAAGAATGACTAGAGACACAGAAAAACCACCAAAAACAAAGTTTTAGAGGGCAAAAAAAGCTACAGTTTGGTGTTAATAGGGTCAAAATCGGCTGAAAATTCCGAATCTTATATCCAATTGTAGGGGAGAGTGAAAATGGGGCTCAGCCCTAGCCAAAAATTGAACCCTATCCTTTATAGGACAGGGGTCCGACCCCCTGCTAATGTTCACTAGAATTAAGAAAATAAATATGAAAGCTCAAAACCTAGTATCATTTCAACCCTCAAGAAGGCTCCACATTTTTCAAACCTGTGTGGAAGTCCTCAATATATATATATAAAAAATAAAATAAAAAATAAAATAATATACATTGTATAAGATATATAATATACATTATACAATGTGTAGGGGGTCAAATCCCCAGCTTATATGAACTAGGATTATTAAAATAAAGACGAAACACAAGCCCTTATTATTTCGACCCTCAAGAAGACTTCACACCCATCAAACCTCAGTGGAAGTCTTCAATATATATATATATATATATATATATATATATATATATATATATATATATATATATATATATATGTGTATTTTCTATATCTATATATATATATATATATATATATATATATATATATATATATATATATATATATATATCAGACCCATAACCAGAATTTTTTTTTTTCTCAAGGTCCGACTTTTGGAACTAGCTACATTTCAAATTAAGTTAAAATATATATATATATATATATATATATATATATATATATATATATATATATATATATATATATAGCACTATATATATATATATATATATATATATATATATATATATATATGTATCAACCTGGGCGTTGCGCCACAAAGTTGCGCCTATGCGCCTATGCGCCTATGGCGCACTATCAACTCGTAGGCGCAAAGGCCCATAGGCACAACAATTTTTAAAAATTTGGACTAAGCATACGCACACAGCCAATTCTCTGCGCCTATAGCCGCGCCTATGAACAGGAACAAAACATTTTTTTTACCCTTAAAGTTAGAACTTAGAAGCGGCAAACTTGTATCATTCTAAAACCAAATAATAAAACATATATATATATATATATATATATATATATATATATATATATATATATATATATATATATATATATATATATATATATATATATATATATATATATATATATATATATATATATATATATATATATATATATATATATATATATATATATATATATAAAGTTCAGTAGTTCTTAACTACAAATAAATTGGCAACTATGGCTCTGAAAGTTTGCAACTTCTGCAGCGCTCGTGCTGGACCTCCTGGGGGAAAACATGGATCCCACAAGGACATGGAGGAGGAAAAGGACGTGTAGATATTAGTTTACGGTGTTTTAATTACAAAAAAAATTAATAAGTGTGTTTTTCTTCCTTATAAAGCATGCTTTTATTATCACACTACACAAAAGTTTACTTTGCAAATAAATTGTGAACATCCACAGCCGGCCTTGAAAAGTCGTAGGCGCAAAAGGCGCACTCGCTAGGCACGATGATGTGACCAAAAATACTTAGGCATAGGCGCTAAGCGCACGGAATCCGGCGGCATAGGCAGCAGGCGCACTCAAAAAAAAATTATAGGCGCGCCCAGCTCTGAAATATATATATATATATATATATATATATATATATATATATATATATATATATATATATATATATATATATATATATATATATATATATATATATATATATATATATATATATATATATATATATATATATATATAATATATATATATATATATATATATATATATATATATATAAAATTCTCATAAGAACTTACCATCGTTTTATAAGGTCAATTTCAGTTTCCTTGCTTTTTGACTGAGGTGATTCAAAATATTTTCATTGCTGACTTCTGTGCTGAGATCTCGATGATTTGACAGTAAAGCAAGACCTGTAATGCGATCCTCTTCAACACTATTCCGTAAATACGTTTTCAGGCTCCTTAATGTCGAAAAGGTTCTTTCTGTTGCGGTGGATACAGGCAATGCTGCTAAGATATTCAGGAGAACATGTTAGGAAACCTCCTCTTGTCACACTCAGCCAAAGCACCGATCACAGTTTTTGGTTTTTCATTTTCTAACAGCCATTTACGCTGCCAGAGACACCACTCTCCTTTTAGTGTATCCTCATGAGGGTCTGGAAGGTCGTCTTTATAAAAGGATGCTTTTTTTCAATATGCTTATAAGGTACATTGCACTTTCTGGTAAAATATACTGAAGTGAAATGATAGTGATTTCATGCGAGAGAAATCGATCAGACAACGAAAAAATCAAATCATCAATAAACGGAATAAAAACTGAGATGCGGTAATATGATTCGGGATCTGATGTAGGCATATTACAACGATATTTCTGGAATTTCGTAGTTCTTGGAAATTGTTATTTCAATACCTTAGCTGTTGCATACATTTTAGCTTGTATGAATATGGTTTTAAACTCTGTGTCTGCATTTTGTCTATCTTTTTTCGAGAAGTTGAATAATTTCTTTCACTAAGTTTATTGCACTGACAATGTCCAAATGAACACTTTGTAACTGTTTTGACAAGGTGTAGGTTATTCCAAGAAATTTACTTAAAACGAATAATGTCATTATAAAATTCAAATTACTGATTGAATTTAACAACGAAGTAGCTTTCTGTGATAATTCACCAGGCCATTCTTTTATTTCTTCCAATGACGCAAGTATTGGCTCAAGAGTCTCTTTAAAAAGGAAAACCGCTTCATGCCGTTCACACCATCTGGTCTCGCACATCTTTTTGATCCTCTTGTTATTTTGGTTACTAGAAAACTTTTATTTTATCTTCCAGAAGTTTTGTGCGCTTCGGACTCGATCGAAAAAAGGGCATATTTCAGAGATGAATCAATCCTAAGACGTTTCGAATTGCTTGAATTTTAGAAGAGTCTGAGAGACATAGATTTAAACAATGTGCTACACAATGTGTGTATAGAGCTTTAGGATACTCATTCCGAATAACAGATTGCACTCCTCGGAATTCGTCTCTCATGGAAGAGGCTCCATCATATCCTTGCTTAAATTTTCGAGTTTTAAACCAAGATAGCTGAGTCTCTCCAAAATTACATTTGCCAATGCTTTCCCTGAGATATCATAAACCAGAACAAATGATAAAAAATCCTCTCTTAAAGTAAAAGGAATATCACCTCCATCACCACCAATCGCGTATCTTATACAAAGTGAAAACTGTTCTGTTTGGGAAATATCCGTTGTTTCATCAGCTAATGCTGAAAAAAAATTGTTTTTATTAACTTCTTCCACTATTTTCCTTTGTATATGCTGACTAAATGACTGTATGATTTCATTCTGTATCATCGGACTCGTATACATTGAATTTTTGGACGATAGAAGTAAGTGGTTCTTCAAAACTTGGTCACCTCCATTTGCTCGAAACCTAAGAAGGCTTCTAAAATTTCCGTCATTTTCAGCTGGAGTTGATAATTCATTACGTCCAGAGTCACTTGAGCCCCTTAATGCAAGACCTTGCTGGTCACATATTGTTTGCCTATGCTTTCGATTTTTTTTCTGAATAAGAGCTTCAATATTATCTTATATATATATATATATATATATATATATATATATATATATATATATATATATATATATATATATATATATATATATATATATATATATATATATCAATATTATCTTCTCTCTCTCTCTCTCTCTATATATATATATATTTGTAGTTTGTTTTCTGCTGAAAAAATTTCACTGTCGAAAATTTCGGGGGGGCTGCAGCCCCCTCAGCCCCCCCCCTGGCTACGGCCCTGATATATATATATATATATATATATATATATATATATATATATATATATATATATATATATATATATATATATATATATATATATGTATATATATATATATATATATATATATATACTATATATATATATATATATATAAAATATATATATATATATATATATATATATATATATATATATATATATATATATATATATCATATATATATATATATATATATATATATATATATATATATATATATATATATATTAATAATCTGCTTTTAAGAATACTAGCAATCAGTAGCCACAATTTAGAGATAATCCACTTCAAAAGGGATGGAAGAAATTCTGACTCATAAACAGTTATTATTCATTGTTGAAAAAGAAACAAGCTAAAAAACAAAAAGCACCCCATAAGCCCTGAGGGATATTACAATTAGGATTATGGCCTTATGTAAATGACTATTCGTGATAAAAGTTAACATAATAACAAAATAGACTTTACATAAATAGCAATTACTACAAAACGAAAATATCAATATACTAAAATGAAATATTAATAATTAAAATAGTTTATTGCCAAATCATAGCATCAAAAGAAGCCCTAGTTGTGAGAAGGCTGCGTGTATTTAATAATTTCTTTTGGCAGAAAAAAATTTGACCGTAAGAAGTCTGTTTCTAGGAAAGGCATTTGAAAATATAAAAAAACCCAGTTTATGCCTAATCTGGGTCCTTACGCTCTAAAATTAAGCTAGCTACAATTGAAATAATACATAATAATTGTTTAACTTTACTAGAAACACACACACTACGGCACCAATTCTAAGGCCTACTATTTTTTATACTCTAATAGCAATTACATTACTATTCCAATTTTTATATTCCGAGATTTCTTTTTATTTATATTATTCAAAACCTCACCACGAAGAACAAAACTTCCCTTGTTACTAAGCAATAATAAGTCTTTGAACAATAAAATTGCAAAATAGACATTAGACATAACTCAGCGTGCGTTGGGGAAAAAAAGGAAATCCCTGCGTACCGATCAGGGTTGTGGAGTCGTTCAAAATTTTCCGACTCCAACTCCGACTCCACCTCTTGAAATCACCGTCCGACTCCGACCTCTTGAATATTACCGACTCCACTCCACCCTTTTAAAAATTACCGACTCCGACTCCAGAGCTCGAATATAAAATTTATATTTATATATATATATATATATATATATATATATATATATATATATATATATATATATATATATATATATAGATATAGTTTTTTCTGTTTTTTTATATATATATATATATATATAAATATATATATATATATACTTATATATATATGAGGTATGTTGTATTTACCTGTGTTAATGTATAGTGATGAGACTGTATGGTTTAGGAATAAGAGGTATAGATCTAAAGTAAAATAGGTTCAGATGGACAATCTTATGGGCGTCTTAGGTGTGAGAAAAATTGATAAAATGAAAATGAACATATTAGAGAATGTGTGGTGTAGGGTAAAATTAGAGAATAAATGAAAGTACGTTGAGATGGTTTCATCATGTGGAAAGGATGGATGATAGTTGGTTGGTTAAGCGGATGTATAGTGGTGAGTGTGCTGGGAATCGAACGGCTGGGAGACCGAGGAAAAAGTGGATTGAGTCAGAAAATAAATGCCTGTAGGAGAAATGTAGGTTGGGCAGAGGCGAGAAAGGTGCATAATGAAAAAGTGGTGAATAAGCGGGGGTTTGGTGAGGGTGATATTTGTAGCCCACAGGCAAGGGGATCTTTCCCGGTGATGAAAGTCCATAGTGAGAAGTCCATCCTTTGTCCCATGAAGCTCTTAAGGTGGTTTTTTTTTCTAAATGCGACGAGTTCTCACTAAAAAAAGGTATAAAGGGGGGGCATTAGGCTGGGCTTTCTTTTCGACTTTCGTCATATTCTTCTACTTCTTTTATTTGTTTCTAGTGCATGCTTCGCACCTAACCCCCAGTCTTGGGGAGAGAAGGTGGGTGATAATGATGATGATATTGATTTGTTGATGTATATATATATATATATATATATATATATATATATATATATATATATATATATATATATATATATATATATATATATATATATATATATATATATATATATATATATATATATATATATATATATATATGTAATATAATCTAAAAAAAAACTTAGGGTACATTGATTAAGAACAAAATATATATATATATATATATATATATATATATATATATATATACAGATTATATATATATATATATATATAGTATATATATATAAACTACATGACTCTCTCTCTCTCTCCCCCTCTCTTTCTCTCTCTCCCCCTCCTCCTCTCTCTCTCTCTCTCTCCTCACTCTTGTGCTCAAAATTCAGGTGTTTAGGTCACATATATATATATATATATATATATATATATATATATATATATATATATATATATATATATATATATATATATATATATATATATATATATATATATATATATATATATATATATATATATATATATTTTAAATAAAAAGAAAAAAAAATAATGTAACATTAATGTAATTTGAAAATAAAAAAAAGAATATAATTTTATTCATATAAAAAAATTCTTAATTTTGATCTCTTAACAACAAAATGATTCTCCATTTTAATTAGTTTATATTGTGAAGCGCTATGATGAACACTCATTAAAGCCAAGTTCTGCTAGATTTTCTTCTCATGTAGAATTGAAAAAGTTTGCTTTGAGCCTTTTCAGAGTAGTGAAATATTGTTTTGGATTTCACATTTTGAGTGAGGTAAATGCTAAAACCCTTAACAATCTAAATATGACTGCACATATCAAATTTATTTCCAAAATTAGCAAAATTTTGGGTAGATGTCGATGGAATAAGTAACTTTATAAAGATTAGTAAGTATGGATCTTTGATTCTCGAACTTGCTCTCTAACTGGTTTAAAAATCATCAAGAAAATAAATTGTAATTGCCCTATATCTTTTCATTTTAAATTGATTCTCACAAGAGGCATTATAATTTCTTCATTATCAGAAAGCAGAAGTTCTGTTGCAACTTCCAAAATGTTTGAAAATGTTTCGTTGATGTTTGCTTGAAAATCCTTCTAAACAAACATCACATTTCCAATATGATTAAGAGCAATTGCTGTCACTAATTATGGAGATGCAATGTAATACATAATGAAAGAGTGTTTGAGAATAAAGTTAAAGAGCAAATAAATAAACATATAGCAAATTTGCTTTTACTTAAAGACTCCAATAAATCCCACAAATAAGTATACTGTTGATGGTTTTAACCAGAAAAACCCAGGTTTCTTTTCAACAATGCTTTAAATAAAAATTTCATTAGGTCGTAACAATCCATCGAAATTTTTCACCACCTTATGTCGCCCATTCGTGAGAGCTTTGTCCATTTTGTGTCCTGGGAAAATCTTTTCTTTTTTCTTTTAAAATAGTAGTTGGCCTTGGCAATCTAAAATAGCATATAATTGCATTCGATGTGCCATAAAGTTTTAATGAGTTGTACACTTCACATGAATGAACAGTGAACATCTAACGCCGCTGGATATTTTCGACAGCTTAAACACCTCTAAAACATTTCTTCATTGCTTTTTTACACCATTATATCGTTGTCCAATCAGAAAGTTAATATTTATATCAAAGTTCGTAGTATTACCTCAGATAGAGATAAGGAAACAAAAAACCAGTTAGAGGCAACATGGACCTATCGAGACTGTCCCAGTCAACTAAATGTTTATCAAATACATGCCCATGCGATAAACACAACCTACACCCACTTCAGGGCCCATATCAAAGTTTCACAAACAAGGTCAATATAATATATACGCCAACTTCTACCAAAGTAAAATGTTTATAGCTAATTTCATGCTAACCACAATACAAACTTTAATAAGTTTATGTGATACTGGTAGCTACAACATGCAGTTTGCTTTAATAACTAACTAAAACCCGCCACTTTGGCTGCGTCAGAATATACTATATGATGCACAAACAAAATCCATATACCTATTCAATCCTTTCTTTAATGTTGCAAAGTGGAGTCACACTCGCAAACTCCTGCAGGAAATGCATTCAGAGGTACAAACATGGCCACAGAATGAATCAAGGTTACGTCTTTACATTTTATTGTCCGTGGTAAATGTTTATGGGCTTGTATCATGTTTATGACTGGGAGAATTTGGAAGGGGACATAATGGCATATGCGGACGATCTGGCATGTTTGAGCGAGAGAGAGGAGACGATTCGAGGGGGTGGTGGGTTGTTTGCGGAGGATTGGAGGAAGCAGGGATGAGAATGAACGTACAGAAGACAGATATTAACAGTAACCGGAGAGGGGAGGGATGGGGTGATGGTGAGGGAAAGGGGAGGGAGGTGAAGGCGGTAAATGCAGTTATCTCGGAGGGTGGTGAACAGAAGAGGAGATGGAATTACGAAGTATGGATTAGTTAAGCAAGGTATACCATGATGAGAAAGATCGAAACATCGGAATAGAGGTTAAAAGTGATTTTAACAGCATACTGACCACTGCTGTACAGAGCGGAAACATGGACAACAGGAGAAAAGAGGAGAGTAGAATACAAGCGGAGATAGGGATGGTAGAACTATGAGTTGGAAAAGAGTAAGAGGACAAAATAAGAAATGAAGTTATTAGAGAAGATATAGGTGTAAAGAAGATGACACTGAAGATGGATGTGGGGAGATTGAGATGGTGGGGACATCTGGAGAGGATGGAGCAGGAGAGAATGCCGAAAAGAAGATGGGAATGGACACCAGAGGACAGAAGACCAAGGGGAAGACCGAAGAAGAGATGGGCGGAATCGGTGGAGGACTCTGGAAAGATGTCAGCTACCAAATATGGCGCTGAAGAGAAGAGGAATAGTGCAGGAGAGGGACGTCTGGAGAAAGATGCTTGCGCGGCTGACAGGATGAAGAATCCTTCCTGGGAGAGAAAAGAAAGAAAGAAAATATAT
>JABUQX010140574.1:15000-17500 GCA_015478945.1 Trachelipus rathkii
GAGATATATCGCAAGTAACTCCCTATCGAAAGCTCTGTAGCGTGTTTCAGCAGGTTGCAACTTTCGAGAGAAGAAGGCGAGAGGAGACCACACTCCTTTCAGGTGCTGCTGTAGAACACCACCAACAGCAAAATCGGAGGCGTCTACCTGAACTCTGGTCGGAGCAGAGTCCTGTGGGTGGACAAGGAGAGTGGCAGAAACGAGGGCTTCTTTGAAAGCTTCAAAAGCAGACTGTGCTTCGTCCGTCCAGTCAACTTTAGTAGAACAGCCTCGGTGTTTCGGACGGATGAGAGCGGTGAGAGGACGAAGAATGTCAGCTCCCGACTTTAGAAAACGGTGATAGAAATTCAACATGCCGAGGTACTCACGAAGCTGCTTTTGATTTACAGGCCTAGGGAAGGTGCAGATGGCCTCCACGCGCTCTGCAAAAGGGCAAATACCCTCTGCAGAGACGGTGTGCCCAAGAAAAATGAGAGAAGGGACACCAAAAACGCACTTTGCCGGATTGAGGCGAATCCCACTTTCGTCCAACCTGGCAAAAAAAGCACGCAGATGTTGCTCGTGTTCGGCAGGAGAGGTGGAAGCAACGAGGAGATCATCAAGATATGAAAAGGCGAAGGGGAGACCTCTGAGAACGCTATCGATAAAACGCTGGAATGACTGCGCGGCATTCCTCAAACCGAAAGGCATGCGAGTATATTCAAAGAGGCCAAAAGGGGTAATGATGGCCGTCTTCGGAATATCCTCGTCAGCGACAGGGATCTGGTGGTAGGCCCTAACAAGATCGAGCTTGCTGAAGATGGTTTTACCAGCCAGATTAGAAGTAAACGATTGTATGTGGGGTACTGGATAGCGGTCGGGGATCGTGCAGGCGTTCAAGGCTCTAAAATCTCCGACAGGCCGCCAATCTGAAGTTCCTTTGAGTACCATGTGGAGGGGGAAAGACCACGAATTTTTAGAAGGGCGGACAATCCCAAGTTCGAGCATGTGCTCAAACTCCGCCTTGACAGTTTTGAACTTATCGGGGGAAGACGCCGAGCACGAGCAGAGGTGGGAGACCCCGTAATTTCAATATGGTGGCGCACGGAATGCTGAACAGGAAAGGATGAAGAACAGATGTTCAGAAGTGCCGGAAAATCCTTCTGCAGGATGGACAAGAAAGTAGAGGCAACAGAAGACGGAGCGATAGCAGAGATGCCTTTAAGGGCGGAAGCGACTACCGTACCTGCAGAAGTCAGAGATGTTGAACCATCAACCAACCTTCTGTTCTTCAAATCGACCATAAGGTCAAAATGAGACAGAAAATCAGCCCCAAGAATGGGCTGGGAAACATCAGCCACTAAAAACACCCAGGGAAACTGACGGCGGAGAGAAAGATCGACGGTGCACAAGCGTTCACCATAGACAGGAATGGTACTGCCATTTGCTGCGTAAAGAGCCCGGTCTGGGAGAGGAACAGCGGACTACTGAGAAGTGTCACGTGGCAGTAAAGAAAATGAAGCTCCTGTGTCGATTAAAAAGAAAAGCTTGGTGGACCTGTCGTACAAGCGCAGGACGTCCTGAGGCGAAGAAACCGAAGAAGAAGAACAAACAGAGGAAAAGCCAGCTGGGTTCCCTGCCTCTATGGACCGCTGGCTGGTTGGTTTCCCGCAAAGGAACAAGGGGAATTGCATTTCTTCGCGTTAAGACCGAAACGGTGATGGTAGAAACAATATCCGTTCGGATATTGCTGAGGGCCTGGGGTTGGGGAACGGTCTGAAAAACGACGGCTGGAGTTTGACCGATTGCGAGGACGAGAATCCCTCTGAGAACGCAGCATGGCAGAAAGAGACAGAAGCTCAGCCTTCACATCTGCCATACCTTGCTCTAAGGTAGAGAGACGAGCCTCTACTGTGGAGAAACGGGAGGAAACAAGGTCAGCAGAAGCACTGTATATAGCCGAAAGATACGAAGGAATGGGAGAAAACAATAAGAAGAAGAAGCAGCAGGAGGAGGGACGACAGATGAGGAAACTGAAGAGGCTGCAGAGGAGGGGGCAGAAAGGACATAGGAATAAGAAAGCGGAGAAGACGGAAGGGACAAAGAGGAAGAAGGAAGAGTAGGTGCCAGAGCTGCGGGAGGAGGGGAAACCGCAAGAGAAGCAGGGACAGCTGAAACAGAGGAGGTAACAGGATAGGAGGTGCGCAAAAGACGATCTGCTCTCTCCGCAACTTCTTGAAAGGAAAGAGCCGGATCCAAAGAAGCCAGAAAATACTGCAAGTTCCTGGGCATCTTTTGTAAAAAGGGAATGCATGCAATGCCTGACTCCTGCGGTGTGGGAGGGCCGCCCAACAACGATAACATCTGCACCAGGAGATTGGAAGGTTTTCGATCTCCTAGCAAGGTGTTACGAAGCAGCTCCTCGTACTTGGCCTCCAGAGTGGGGGCCAAGCGCAAGATTAAAAGATCCCGAAGAGCGATGTAGGGAGTGGTAGAGGCAGTTAGGGTCTGGAGAGAATCC
>JABUQX010140575.1:0-7500 GCA_015478945.1 Trachelipus rathkii
AACCAGATATACCAAAAAAAAAATAATGAAGAATAATGAAAATGAAAATCGTCAATTTCTTTTAGAAAAGTTACAGCCTCGTTAAAAACCCATGTAGACTTTCATTTCGAACCCACTAAGGTTGAGGTCTCATTTAGGTTCTTGCTCAGGCTGCATAAGCTCATAGGGCACACATGAGAAAATTCAGCTATATAATTTTTAAACAAACTACTAAGTAACTGGAACTAGATCGCCTCTGAACTATACAAGGCCAATAATCTTTTGTATAAGGCCTATGGGAAAATTTTAAACTTCAACAGGCTGTAACTTCTTTTTTTGCACATGTAACTTTTTTTTTAAGTCATATTATTATATTTTTGTATAAGGTATCTCTGCATTTTAATTTTTTTATATAAGAAAGCACAAGATATATATAAAAAAAACTTATGAATTTTTAATAATTTGAGAGATAAGGTAATATTTTTTCCTAAGAGAGCCATCGCTGATTTTAGCATGCGCTCGTACGCATTATTAGATATCCTGCATTTTTATAATTTGGGGTGACTATTCCTCTGAACTACTATATGACAAATGCTACTATTGCTATTAATAAACACTGCTCTCATAATAATAACAGGTAACAAATCATAAAACCACCTTCTATCTGGCACTCTTACCAGCATATGAAGAAACCAAAATCTAAATAATTCTGTATCAGCATCATCGTTGAAATGGAGATTACCTTGAATCTGCTCCAGTAAAGATTTGGAAGTGACATTGGGGTACGCTAAAAGGAGGTGTAGGTCACATCACTAGCTATGCAACACGTAAATCACCGAGCGCAGGTCAGTAATACAAAGCTAGATCTAAGCAGACTAAAACATATATCCAGCACTGATATTACACTATACAAGACATCTATGTGCAATAATAATTCACAACTAACTAATATCTCTCCTATTGAAGAACCCTCCCTAACAGCTTCATAGAGTAAATAATATATAGTACTTCATATAATCTTGCAAAAAATTGGTGGTGATATATCTAAAAATAATAATGCAGAAGAAGAAACCAAAATCATCCTCTTTGTGAAAAATACAGTCTCTAAAGTTGCTAAAACCTCGCTAGACTTTTCAATATTGATCGATCCAGGTTAGGCTGTCCCACGCTCAGTCCTGTCAGGCTACACAAGTTTAAATAGAGATATTAACAGAGAAAATTCATGCAAAGAACTAATAACCATCATAACTTCCAAGAACTGAGATGTAATCCTAAAACTATTAATGATGTCACTTTAATTTTTGGCTATAAGGTTCACAAAAGCCTTAATTTCAGAGGCTGTAACTTTTTTCCTAATGAGAACGCCACTTTCTGCCACTTATTCTTTATTATTTTTCTTTGAGTATCCCGCATTTTCAAGTAAAAATTGGGGCACAACCCTCTGGTGGTAATTTACTTTAGATTAAAACTATGTCATCCGGATCTTTCAAATATAAGATCATCCAGACCCCAATAAATCTCCCATCTCACTCTTAGCTAGTAAAGATACTTCTATATAACTGATATAGACTGAGATATTTATTATTTTTATAGGTTTGAAATACGATGATATTTTTTCAAATGATGAATTATATATTTGAATATTTTGTCAGCACTAATTCAGTAACGATATATTTCTTTAATGCTTCATTTGGTATTTAAAGTATCACGTTTCTGATAAGAAAGGCAAGTAATCAGTTTTAAAACAATTTTGGGCAATAACTAATATCTGATTTGCAAAAAAGATTGACTGTTGCCTAATGGCACGGCTTTGGGAATACAAAAATAAAAAAAACAACAAATTGTTTTTATCACAAACAATTTGACTCAAATTATTGTGAATGGAGCTCATCTACTTAAATGAAATAAATTTAAAGAATTTCTCATGAATACATCTCACTAAACTGAACGAACCTCATTAAGGCCACAACTACTTAATATTTTGTACATTTTTCTAAAAGAGCATTTTCTGAAAATCGGTAAAGAATGTGGAAAGAGTTAACCAACAATTTTGAGTAAATTCACTAATGCCTGTTGTACATTTTAACAACTTTGTGCTGTGACCACACAATCAACTGACCTTTAGTACTTTTCCAAATTTCTAATAGCAAAAAATCTGAAAACGCCCTCACTCTATGAAATCTTAAAGCAGTTTTCTTTTTTCCTAAAAAATAAATACTTCTTCACAAATGTCATTTTTCAAAAGCAAATAAGCTGCTTGAATGATGTAATAACGTTATCTGACCTAGGGTTCGTTTTCTTAGCTTACAATATTTGCACAGCAAATAATATCAGGTATCTTCACAAATGGGCATAAGAATATTGACAAATTGCAAGATTCCTATTCTCACATCCCACGAAAACTTGGTCTTTAAACAAAACAAACAGCTGAAATGATGCCAGAAAGGAAAATGCATGGAAATTTTTTTTTCTTTTATTTTTCTCTTTTTTGAAATGAACGACTCAATGACCTAGTGAGATTGTATCAAATATTTGCGTGATATTCACAATTTTAAAAATTTATCCTTCAATGATCTGTATAGCCAAAACTCTGAAAGATAATGTTTGTCAGAAATCACTACTTTTCAGCTTTGTAATAATTTTTTGATTTAGAAGATCTGTCACAACATTTAACTTCATCTGGTTTTTGCTTTTTTGTAATCAATTACTATGATATATATATATAAGCATATATATATATAGAGAGAGGAGGAGGATATGATAGATACATATATATATATATGTTATATATTGTAGAGTTATATATATGTATATATATATGATACACACACACATATATATATACAGGGTATGGTTATATATATATATATATGGTATATATATGGTTATGAGAGAGAGAGAGAGAGAGAGAGAGAGAGAGAGTAGCAGAGAGAGAGAGAGATAGAGAGAGAGAGAGAGATAGGCAGAGAGAGAGAGGAGAGATATAGATATATAGAGAGAGTATATATAGAAGAGTAGAGAGAGAGAGAGAGATAGATAGAGAGAGAGTGAGATGTCCTCCTGAGTTTACACATCAATCCAAACACTGAATATGATTTTTTTAATGTTTAAAACAAGTTAGGTAGAATCATCTAATATCTAATAACGTATGTCTTAAAGTGCATTTTTATTATGGTATAAAAATAAAGTCACATTGAAAAATAGTAGTTGCCACCTGCAAAACATCATTGGTGTATTTCAATTTTCTCTCTTCAAATGATATTTGAGCAAAAAGTAATAAAGGCATTATATATAATACAAAGTACACTAGTTTTGATGTTAAGCGTTAACTTTTAATTAAATTTTCTTAATTTTAACCGGAAATCAGAAATGTTTAAGTTTATATAAAGATTTTTCACATTAATCGTGTAGAAGCTTATTCAATCTGTAAACCACCTCCAATTTCTAATTTAGGACCATGAGTAGTGCTTACTTTTTTAAAATGCAATATAAGAGCATATATATATGGTTATACAGTATATTAGTACATATATATATGGTATATATATTATTATTATTATTATATATATATGTATATAATATATTATTATTATTATTCATTACTATTTTGCATATTATTATATTATTGTTATTATTATATATATTTGTATGATTTATTATTATTGTTATTATTATTATTGTTATTATATTATTAGTTATTATATATATATATATATATACATATATTATATTATATTTATTATTGCTGTATATATATATATATATATTATTATTATTATTATTATTATTATTATTATATTATATTATTATTATTATTATATATAAACATATATATATATATTAGTAAGTATATTACATATTATTACATATTATTAATATTATTATTATTATTATTATACATATATATATATATATATATAAAGATAGGTTACACATATATTTTTAGGAGTATATATATATATATATTATATATATACATATATATATATATATATATATATATATAGCATAAGAGTTATATATATATATATATATATATATATATATATATATACATATATATACATAGTTATGGCTCGAGGTCTCCAGCAAGTAAGTGCCAGTTTTCATATTAGTATATAGAGCATATATATACATATATATATATGTTATTATTATATTATATATAGTTATATATGCAGTATAGATATATATGTATATATATATATATATATATATATAGTATATATATATATGGTATATATAGAAAGAGTATATATATATATATATATATATATATATATATATATATATATACATATTATATGTTATATATGCCCTGGAGGTTCCAGCAAGCTGCCTGATATATATATATGAGAAGATATATAGAGTGGAGTATATATATATATTACATATATACATATATTATTAAGGTATATAAAGTATAGAGTATATATATATATATATATATATGTTATTATATATGTTATTATTATTATACATATATACAATATATATACCAGTCAGATTTTTGATTTTTTGCAAAAACCACTTTGATTTTGATTCTTTAATTTTCTTCTTGTGACTTAACGCTCCACGTTTATAAACATATATATATGATATATATTATGTATATATACATATATAAATATATATATATATATATATATATTGTTGGTTGTTAAAGAAAGATATATGATATATATATATATATATATAGATATATATATACATATATTATATATATATATATAGTATATATATATATATACATACATATATATTATTATTATTATTATTACATATTATTATATATATATATATATTATTATTATTATTATTACTACATAATCAGGGTTTGTAATCTTCTTCAGACTTTTGCAGTATCCACCTTGATCTTGATTTGATTTATTTGACTTTTTGATCTTTCTGATTCCTCGACTTTCCAGATCTGCGATCGCTCCATGTTAAATATATACATATATATATATGAAGTATATATGAGTATATATAAGTATATATATTATATTGTTATTATTATTATATATACATATTGATATATTGATTTTGGACTTATAATTAATATTATTAGCTGTTGAGGTATTATATTACATATTACATATTATTATTATATATATATATATATATATATATATATATATATATATATATATATGTATAAGAAATTTAAGAATGAATTTTTTAATAATAATATTAGTAATTAATAAATAGTAATTATAATTAAAAAGCCGGTATGGGCCTACCTAAACTGTCCCAGTCAACGAACAATAATAATTACTAATAATAATTGTGCCGCATTGGCCCCTTAATGTCCCAGTCAATCCATATTAATTAATAAATAAGAATAATAATTCAGAAGCCGTATGGGCTCATTTTCCAGAATTTCCATATCCCAGCCAACTTTACACAATTAAGATCACATGATTATTAGGTGCTGCATGTAACCCCTTCCTGAATGTCCCAGTTAACCAAAAATATATAAGAACAATACCTTCAAGAAACCGCATGGTGGGATTGCTTAGATTGTGTCCTGTCAATCAATGTGGCCATTACGCCGCATTGATCACTAATGCCCAGTCGTCTCCATAATAAATAATAAATAAGAATAATACCTAAGAAGCCGTATGGGTCTACCTAGATCAAAAATAGTCAACCAATAATAATAATTAATACCGCATGACAATTACAGCTTCGTATTTTGACACTTGATGTCTCAACAATCATATTGGGTCAGTTTTGACAGCAGTAGTGTTGCATGTTCCTTAGACTGTCCCAGTCAACTGTCAGGGCTTAATGTAATTGAGAAGTTACTTTACCTCCTCTAGCATGTCCCAGTCAACCCATAAAAATAAGAATTAAGAATAATTTTCAATAATAATTACTAATTAATGAATAGTAGATTCATAATGGCAAAGCCACATGGGCCCATTTGATTGTCCCAGTCAACCAACAAAAATTAATAAATAAGAATATTAATTAAGAAGCTGCATTGGCCCTCTAGATAAACTAGTCACCCATAACAATAAATAATTAAGAATAAATTATTCTTAATTATTAATTACTGTTGGGTTGACTGGGACAGTCTAGATAGGCCCATGCGGCTTCTGATATTATTATTATTCTTTTTATTAATTATTATGGATTGACTGGGACATTCTAGAGGCCAATGCGAGTTTTTAATTATTATTCTTAATTATTAATTATTGTTTTTTGACTGGGACAGTCTAGGTAGGCCCATGTCACAATGTGGCTTCTTAATTATAAATACTGTTCATTAATCACATTAATTATTATTAAAAATTATTTTTAATTCTTAATTTTTATGGGTTGACTGGGACATTCTAGAGGGGCCAATGCGGCTTCTCAATTATTAATTTTTATTAGTTGCCTGGGACAGTCTCAAAAGGACCATGCGGCTTCTTAAGTATTATTCTTATTATAATGAGTTGACTGGGACATTCTAGAGGGATCAATGTGGCTTCTTAATTATTATTTTTAATTATTAATTATTATTGGTTGACTGGGACAGTCTAGATAGGCCCATGCGGCTTCTTAAGTATTATTCTTATTTATTATTTATTAGAAGACCAGACATTTTAGCGGGCCAATGTGCGGTTTAATTATTAATTATTGGTTTGACTGGGACAGTCTAAAAAGGACCATGCGGCTTCTTAAGTATTATTCTTATTTATTATGAGTTGACTGGGACATTCTAGAGGGGTCAATGCGGCTTCTTAATTATTATTTTTAATTATTAATTATTATTGGTTGACTGGGACAGTCTAGATGGGACAGTCTTAAGTATTCTTATTTTTTATTTATTATGGTTGACTGGGACATTCTAGAGGGACTAATTTTAATTAATTATTATTTATTGGTTGATACTGGGGATAAATGATAATAAAAAGGTTTAATATTATTCTTATTAATTATTGGTTGTTAATGCAGCTTCTTAATTATTATTCTGAATAATAATTAAGAAGCTGCATTAACCTCTCTAGAATGTCCCAGTCAACCCATAATAAATAAGAATAATACTTAAGAAGCTGCATGGTCCTATTTAGACTGTCCCAGTCAACCAATAAAAATTAATAATTAAGAAGCCGCATTGGCCACTCTAGAATGTCCCAGTCAACCCATAATAAATAATAAATAAGAATAATACTTAAGAAGCCGCATAGGCCTATCTAGACTGTCCCAGTCTACCAAAAATAATATATATAATTAATAATTAAAAATAATAATTAAGAAACCGCATTGACGCCTCTAGAATGTCCCAGTCAACTCATAATAAATAAGAATAATACTTAAGAGGCCACATGGTCCTTTAGACTGTCCCAGTCAACCAATAAAAATTAATAATTAAGAAGCCGCATTGGCCCCTCTAGAATGTCCCAGTCAACTCATAATAAATATCAAATAATAAATAAGAATAATACTTAAGAAGCCGCATGGGCCTATCTAGACTGTCCCAGTCAACTAATAATAATTAATAATTAAAAATAATTATTAAGAAGCCGC
>JABUQX010140575.1:12500-27274 GCA_015478945.1 Trachelipus rathkii
TTTTTTTCTAAAAAAAATCAAAAAAATCCCCAACCCTGGTTTTTTATATATATATTTTAATTTTTTTTGTATATTTAAGTGATTTAACTTCAATAGAAATAAAAAAATTATAATAATATCATAGCAAGTCTACTCTGTTACAAATTTCTACACTATAAAAATGTCAACAAAAGATCATGTTTCATACATGTTTCTTTTATTACTGATGTAATATTCATCAATATTACAAATAACACTCTTTAATGTTGCTCTTTCATTTTGTCATAGTCTATAGGGCCTATTTTAAGATTTTGAACTCAGAGCTAGGGCCTAGGGTTAAAAATAATACTTTTCAAAGCATGTGAGAAACTCTATCTTTCCACTAACCACCGTTTCTTTATGCATACCCTTTTGCGAATATGAAATAATTAACGATTTAATTAGGAAATACCAAGATTCGTTCTTAAATCCCTATAAGGCACCTAATTTAAATTTAAAGAATGAACAACTTGACAGGTGGAGTTTTATCTGTGCAAGGTACATAAAAGGAGGGGCGGGGCTTATTTTAACAGTTGTGGGAATGACTTTGTTACTCTTTCACAACTTGGTAGTAGCGATACTATCGGGAAGGGGAGTAAAGATTGTATTATTGAGAACGGGGAGGGGAGAGTGAATATGTCCTTTAAAAGAAGAGACTTTATGCGAACTGGCAGAGAATTATCCATATCATGTTGAAGTCAGTGGCGCACCAATACAATTGAAGAGCAGAGGCATAGCCCCACATCTTTTTGAGAGAGCCAAGGAGGAAATCAATAAGTTATTAGAATCAGGGGTCATTTCGCGGGGGAAGTCCGATTGGCAATTTCCGGCCAGCTTCTTGCCAAAATCTGATGGCAGGGTGAGATTAGTCGTGGACCTGCGTCTATTGAACCAAAGGTCTACCTCCGACAATTTTACTCTGCCGAAGATTAAGGATATTATCTTGCAATTGCAACATTGCAAATTGCTAACGAAACTTGATCTTAGGCAAGCCCACTATAATGTACCTATCAGTGAGGAAACAAGGAAGTATTTCACTATTACTTGCCCTCTTGGTAACTATAGTTTCAACTATTTAATACAGGGACACAAATGCTCCTCTAGTGCCTTCCAGCGCCTCATGTCAATTTTACTTGGAGATTTAAGGAATGTTTTTGTATACTTAGACGACATACTAATCACTAGTTCTACTCTTGAAGAACATGTTGCAACATTGGAGAAGGTTTTTGGAAAGATTAAAATATATGAAGATTTATATGAACCCCAAGAAATGTTTGCTGTCCGTCAGAGAGATAGACTTCTTAGGCTTCAATATTAGCGAGAAGGGGGTTCTGCCTAGTCAGGAGAAAATAGAGGCAATAGTGAAGGTTGCAAAGCCTGTCAACATCAAACAACTTAGGGCATTTCTCGGCCTGTATAACTTCTGCCGAATTAACATAGCCGGGGCTGCCCAATTGCTTCAACCTTAACGAAATTGTTGAAAGGCAAACCCGCTTCCACGAAGAAAATTTCCTGGGGGGTGGAGACTGAGCGAGCATTCAGGGAAGCAAAAGCGGCGATGGTAAACGCCACCTTGTTGTCTTTTCCTGATGAAAAAACTGAGTTGCTATTGTACACAAAGGTAAGCGAGCTTACGATAGCTAGTGCTCTAATGGAGGAAAAGAATGATCAGACGAAAGTACCGTACTGACTGAGGCGGAGGTGGAACTACCGCAGTTGGTTAAAGAGCTTCCAAGCGTCAACAACAGTTTGCAAAAATATGCTTACTTAATTGCAAATAGGAGAGTCAATATCAGTACCAGCAATAGTGGACTCAACCTATACAAAAAAGAGTGCCACGAAGGTGCATAACATTCGGGAGATGAATCTATTGAATTCTATTGCAAATTTTGACGTTGAATTTAAATTGGTCTCTAAAACTAAAAATAAATTAGCAATAATTTTGACAGAATTGGCTAACGAAAGAGATAAGATCATGGGAGCTGAGGAATTTCAATTGCAAATAGCTTGTTTAGAAATTGGAAAGTGGGCGTGTCTCTCTTCTCCGAATGAAGTTACCATGGAAACAGGGTTGCAATTGGAGGAGGGGCTTAGTGACTTGAATTCTCTGAATTCCACAGAGAAAGGGTTGAGTCTTTTAATTAAATAATAATAATAAAGTAATAATAATAATAATAATAATAATAATAATAATAATAATAATAATAATAATAATAATAATAATAATAATAATAATAATAATAATAATAATAATAATAATAATAATAATAGTGGCAATAATAATAGTAACGAGGCTGATAATAACAATAGCTTTGATAATTTTGTAATAAATACGATAACGTACAGTAAAAAAGGGTTAAGCTGGATGATGAAGAAGATCCAAGAGGGTATAGATTTCAGAGAAATAGCTGTGGGACAAGAAACTGATGGTTATATAAAGGACTTGATAAAAGGAACAGAAACTAGCAGATTGAAAGCCTGTTACAAGAAGTTCATCCATCGGGACAAGGAACTGTCCCTGGCGGTCGACATTTCTATAGGCACTTCTAGGATCTTAATACCAGAAAATCTGGTGGATGATGTCATAGGAAAAATACATGATACAAATCATTTTTGGAATTAAAAGGACTTTGACTGTTCTAAGGGCGGATTTTGTCTACAGATTTTTGCATAGTAGAGTAAAGAAATTCGTACAGAGTTGTGGTGTCTGTCAGAAAAACAAGAGCGTTAGGAAGATATCTCCAGAATTTAGTAGATTTAAGAAAGTTTCGGAGAAGTCCAACACGCTTCATGTGGACTTGTTAAAACTACCGTGTAGTATGGGTTTCAATTATCTGCTTGTTTTTATTGACAGGTTTAGTAAATATCCCTTCGCCTACCCTCATAGGCAGGTGACGGTCGATTCGGTATTAAATGTGCTAGTGAGCGAAATTTTTCCGTTCTGTGGTTCAATAAAAAGACTCGTCTCAGATCAGGGGAGCCAATTAAATGCTAAACTGTTTAATGATGTGTGTAACCTACTTAACATCGATAATATCGTGACAACGGCTAACTCGCCAAACGTGAACGGCCTAGTGGAAAGATTAAACCAGGCACTCATAGTGACACTGAGGTGTATGGTCAATGATAGTGCCAATGAAGGGTTAAAATGGCCGGAAATCTTGCCCTGGGCATTGTATTGTTTGAGAATTAGCCCTTTGAACGAGCAGGGGGTTACTCCCAGTGTGATCCTGTTTGGCCTAAATTTATCAGTGCCAGGAAGCTTATTGCAGAAGGAAGCACTCAGTGCCATGGTCAGCCAAAGTGCTTATTTGAAGAAATTAGTGGCTTTAATGCGTAGACCTCTGACACCACATGTTGTATATAAAAAAATAAAAATGTGTTCGTTCCGAAATATCTCCACAAGGCAAGGTTCGTATTAGTAAGAAACCAGCAGTATAATGTGGGGAAGCTGGCAGAGAGATACTCCGGACCTTATCGGGTATATACGGGAAAAAAGAATAATGTTTATATCTTAAAGCATGGGAAAGAAGCCGTAGAGAATTTGAGAAATGTAAGAATTTATCATAATATAACCGACGGGAGCGCTGGGAACCAAGAAAAAAATAAGGTTAAATAAAAAAAAGTGGGGAAGGCTTCTTATTTCTGAATGCATTACGTAGAGTTGACAGTAGTTAAGTTGATACTTTTATCCTTCAAAAAAAATCTTCTTTCCTCTATTTAATACTATGGACAAAATGCATGCAAACAAACGTTAATAATTTTGAATAACCTCTTACGAATCCTTAAAATTTTTGTCACAGTAAAGGGTTGCAATAGAGGAGTTGAAATAGTCAAACCACGTCTGACGGGGATTAAGGAAGTCTGTCTATATATTTTATAATAGTGTATTGTAGAAGTAGAATTTTGTATTTCTTTATAATAGTGTCAAATTACCACTCAAAAAAATTGTTTTCCTGGACCACTGTGATTGAAGGGGCCAAGGGGGGAATCGCTTGATTCTTTCCAGCGATTCCTTCTCTCTGAAGTCACCATTGTAAAGCCCAGTTTGGCCTTCATTATAGCTATGTACACCTGCTATATGTTTCCCTGTATACCAAATTTTAACTATTATTTTTATTGTATAAGAAAAAACT
The DNA here is from genome assembly GCA_015478945.1 of Trachelipus rathkii. Taxonomy (NCBI): domain Eukaryota; kingdom Metazoa; phylum Arthropoda; class Malacostraca; order Isopoda; family Trachelipodidae; genus Trachelipus; species Trachelipus rathkii. The sequence continues at coordinate 16,655 of JABUQX010140575.1, forward strand.
CTTAACGATTCTTTTTGTGTGACACTTTCAAATAATGTTATAATGGGTAAGCCGCGGAGGCTGAAGCCCAGGCAATGCCGAGAACGAGGGATTTTCAAGGAGGGCAGTCAGTTAGATTCCGATAGTACAAGAAGAGGGGTGTGTTAAAAGACTGGCACTGTCAAAGCCGGAAAATTAGGTTTTAACTGAATAATATTGTTGTGTTAACTTTTTAGAAATCTTGTTATAAACCGTGAATCGAATATTTAATTAATTTGAACAATAAATTACAGAAGAAAGGGTTAGAAGGCCCAGAGTTTTCGAAGCGCGTGACCGCGCCTACACACACTATTGTATTATTATTATTGTATTATTATTATTATTATTATTAATATATGTGTGTGTGTATTATTATTATTATGTGTGTGTGTGTATTATTAATATTATTATTAAGAAGAATCGATTCCTCGACGACTCAACCGAAACAAACCGACTCGGTTCCGATTCCGACTCCGTGTCGATATTAATAATCGATACCTCGATATGAATAATCGATTCTCGAAAGGAATCGTTTATGAATCGAAAATCGATTCCTGACGGGAATCGATTTTTTAGGCTCCGGCTCTGGCTCCGGCTCCGGCTCCGGCTCAGCCTCTGAGTCCGATATATATCTACATGGGTTAGAGTTATCATATCGGGTTAAAATTTGGAGGGGGGTTATATGGTGACGTAACCTCGTCGTAGAAGGCTGAAATTTGGAGAGAGGATTCAGAGTGTAATTTCTAGAAAGAGTTGGTATCAGAATCTGAGGAGTTGGCATCGGCACCGGTGCTGGCTCCGGTGCGGTGCCGAGTTAATAAACATTCGTATAACAACAATGTTGGTGTCTTTATATATGTTATTGGGTCTGTAGATCTCGAAAATAATGGTTTCAGAACCATCAAGAAAAAAAAATAAAAAATAAATAAATAAAATTTCTTATTCTTTTTTGTTTATAACTTACAAATTTACGTTTTTACATACCCTAAAGCAGTAAATCAGTAAATCAGTAAATCAAACTACCCTCCTCAGCCCTTTCCGTGATCTATTGATCTATTGATCTATTGATTCAAGTCAAATTTTTTACTAAAATTGTCATGTTTAACATACCTTAAAGCAGTAAATAGGTAAATCAGTAAATCAAACTGCCCTCCGCAGTCCTTCCATGATCTATTGATCTATCGATCTATTGATCTATTGATCTACTGATTCAAGTCATATTTTTTTTTACTAAAATTGTCATGTTTTACATACCCTAAAGCAGTAGATCAATAAATCAGTAAATCAAACTGCCCTCATCACCCCTTCCATGATCTATTGATCTATTGATCTATTGATTCAAGTCATATTTTTTACTAAAATTGTCATGTTTTACATACCCTAAAGCAGTAAATCAGTAAATCATTAAATCAGTAAATCAAACTGCCCTCCTCAGCCATTCCATGATCTATTGATTTATTGATCTATTGATCTATTGATTCAAGTCATATTTTTTGCTAAAATTGTCATGTTTTACATACCCTAAAGCAGTAAATCAATAAATCAGTAAATCAAACTGCCCTCCTCAGCCCTTCCGGATCTATTGATCTATTGATTTAAGTCATATTTTTTTACTAAAATTATCATGTTTTACATACCCTAAATCAGTAAATCAGTAAATCAAACCACCCAACCTACACTCCTGTCCAACCATGATCTATTAATCTATTGATCTATTGATCTATTGATCTATTGATTCAGGTCATATTTTTACTAAAATTATCATGTTTTAATATCAGTAAATCAAACCGGCCATACCACACTGCCCACATCATCCATGATCTATTGATCTATAGATCTATTGATCTATTGATTCAAGTCACATTTCGAGTATCATTTTGGATAAACATAACGTAAAAACAAATTCTTTATACACTGATCAACGAATATATGCTAACGTAACAAAGTTTTCACATTTATAAAGCTTACTTAGCATCATCTATTCTCTATGTCTCAATACTAACACTTTTCCTCAGTGTTGGAAGCACGCACATGTCCAGCTGATTCCAAAAAAAGGTAGCCGCTCTGATCCCTCTAACTATCGCCCTATAGCTCTCACTTGTGTTCTATCTAAGAAACCCTTCTCAACTCTCATTTCTTAGATCATCTGGAATCTCATTCACTTCTTTCCGATCGCCAGTATGGCTTTCGGCGTTCAGCGATATACTTTCCTATCTTACTGATTTATGGTTTTCCGCCCTTAGGAACTACGGGGAGACTTGCGTGGTGGCGCTTGACATATCCAAAGCATTTGACCGGGTATGGCACGCGTCACTGCTCTCCAAGCTCCCTTCCTTTGGGTTTCCTCCTTCTCTTTGCTTACTTATGTCTAGTTTTCTCTCAAATCGCTCAATGTCGGCTGTTGTTGACGGGGTGACTTCTTTTCTATCAATAGTGGTGTTCCTCGGGTTCTGTCTTATCTCCTACTTTATTCTTACTTTTCATAAACGATCTTCTCACCTGCATCTAACTCTGTCTACTCGTATGCGTGAGAAACAATTTTCGTTCTTCAGCTCATTTCAATTCTGCTCCTCTTTTACTTCGGTGCCTCCCGTCTAATCTTTCCGATTTTGTTCTCGCTGATCTGGATAGGATTTCCGGGTAGGGTCGTCTCCAACCTTAATGAGAATTTGAATTCTTTAAAGAGCTTCTAAATCTCCTCTCTAAAAACACCTTCCAACTTTCCTATCTCTTTCGACGGTTCTCTCTCGTCTCTCTTGTTGACAAATACAAACATCCTTGGCCTTAACATAAACAAAAAATGTCTTGGAAACCTCACGTCACAACCAGTTTAACAGGGCGGCCTCCAAAGCCTATAGGGGTTCTGTTTTGGGCGGAGACTTTTTTCCTCCTTCTCAGTTAGCTTCCAGCTATGCAAGAGACCTCATACGCCCTTGTTTAGATCCTGCTCTCATATCTGGGGGGGCTCTGGTTTCACTGGCTTTTGGATAGGGTCAAAGGCCAAAAAAAGACTTATAAACTGTTCCGTACTTTCCACTCTATCTTTGCGCCGCGATGTTGGTGCTTTATCTCTTTTCTATAGGTACCGCAGCGGCAGGTGCTCGAGGGAACTTGTCACTCGCGTACCTCCACCTTTACGACGTCCTCGTAGCACAAGGGGTGCTGTGTCTGCGCATGAGTTTTGTGTGGATATTGGCAACCCCAGGCTAGTTCGCTGCGGTGCTTCCTTCTTTCCAGCCACTTCTGTTCTGTGGAATTCTCTTCCATCTTCTATGTTTCCTGCTGAATTTAATCTACCGCACTTCAAAGCCTGCGTCTGTGCTCATCTGCGTAATTTGCGTTAGTTGTGTACTTCTGAGGCGTGTAACACCCCCTCCTTGAATAGGGCTTCACCCGTGAGTGGTGGTGACAACTGTAAAAAAAAAAAAAAATCATCTGAACTATGAATATAATACACAATGACAAACCTGACACGCCTTAAACATGAATAAACTGTCAACGTTAACAAAGTTCCACGCTTAACAACAGTAAAGTAACTAACATAGCATACAAAGACGTAACCTATTCACACTTTGTCATGCATATCTCTAACATAAATATGTTAATTTATATTAACATGATAATATTTAACTAAAATTTATCTCAACATTGGTTAATTATCATACTGATCAACGAATATATTCTAACGTAATAAAGTTTCCACATAAATAAAGATAACGTAGCGTAATATGAACTAAGAAAATAATGTACAACGACAAACCTAACACAACTTACACACGAATAAACTGTTAACATTAACAAAGTTCCACACTTAACACCAGTAAAGTAATTAACATTGCATGCAAAACATAACCTATTCATACTTTTTCAAGCATATCTCTAACATATTAACGTTAATCTTACACTGACACAGTAACATTTAGCAAAAATGTATCATAACCTTGTCCGATTATCATACAGACCAACGAATATATGCTAACGTAACAAAGTTTTCTACATTATCATAGTAATATTTAACAAAAATTTATCATAACCTTACCTAAATATCATAATCCCCAACAAATAATTGCAAACATAACAAAGTTTTATCCAAACATAACATAAAAATAACAAAGTTTTATCCAAACATGACATAAAAATAAGTTCTTTGAATAAAATATCATAGTAAAGGGTAATAGTTTACTGAATTTAAAACAGTAAATCAGTAAATCAGTAAATCAAACCACCCGTCCCCTCCCCGGCCCCTCCCTATCCACCCGTCCATGACCTTTTGATCTATTGATCTAATGATTCAAGTTACATATCGAGTATTATTTTGGATAAACATAGTACAAAAATAATTTCTCTATATACTAACCAACAAATATATGCTAACGTAACATTGTTTTCACATTAATAAAGCTAACATAGCATTACCAGAACTAAGAATATAATGTACAATGACAAAACCTAACACACCTTACGCATGAATAACTACTAACATTGCTTAAAATTCCATACTTGGCGACAGTAAAATTACCCTGGCACAGCGTACAAAACGTAACCTGAAACCTATTCACACTTTTTCAAGCATATCTCTAACATATCAATGTTAATTTTACATTAACAGTATTGATTTACGTCGCATTTCGAGTATCATTCGGATAAATATAGCACAAAAATGAGTTCTTTATATACTAACCAGCGAATATATGATAACAATGTTTTCACATTAATAAAGCTAACATAGCATCATATGAACTAAGAAAATAATGTACAACGACAAACCTAACACAACTTACGCACTAATAAACTGTTAACATTAACAAAGTTCCACACTTAATACCAGTAAAGTAAATTAACATTGCATATAAAACGTCCTATTATACTTTTCCAAGCATATCTCTAACATATTAAAGTTAATTTTACATTGACACAGTAATATTTAACAAAAATGTATCATAACTTTGTCTAATTATCAAACAGACCATCGAATAATTGTAAACATAACAAAGTTTTATCCAAACATAACATAAAAATAAGTTCTTTGAATAAAATATCATAATGTAAACTGTAATAGTTTTGATTTTAAAACATTGAAATCAGTAAATCAATGCATTAAACCATCAATCACTCCCCACCCTCCCACCATGATCGTAGTCTATTGATCTATTGATTCATGTCATATTTCGAGTATCATTTTGGCTAAACATAACACAAAAATAAGTTCTTTATATACTAACCATCGAATATATGCTAACGTAACAAAGTTTTTACATTATTAAAGCTAACATAACATAACCTGAACTAAGGATATAATGTACAACGACAAACTAACACACCATACGTACGAATAAAACTACTAACATTAACAAAACTTCCACCTTAACAACAATTAAAGAAGTACCTAACATTGCATACAGAACGTATCCTATTCACGCTTTTTTCAAACATATCTCCTAACATATCAATGTTAATTTACATTAACATCGTAATATTAACAAAATTTAGCATATTCCTGTCTAATCATCCCATACTGACAGTAGAATATGCTAACGTACCGGTACACATCCAACTTCGTATTTAACAAGAATTCATCGCGAAAACCTCGTCTAAATATCATAATTCCCAACGGTAATTGCCAAACGCTTAACAGAAGTGTTGAAAAGCAAAACATAACAAAAATAACAAAATTTTTATCCTGACATAACATAAAAAAATAAGTTCCTTCCAGATAAAATATCACAGTAAAGGTCTATAGTTACTGATTTTAAAAGCAGTAAATCAGTAAATCCAACCACCCATCCCTGCAGTCCCTACCCACCCCATCCGCCTATGATCTATTGAACTATTGATTCAAGTCATATTTCGAGTATCATTTTGGGAAACATAACATAAAAAAAAATAAGTTCTTTATATACATACGAATATATGCTTACGCAACAAAGTTTTAGCATCAATAAAGCTAACATATGTAAACTGAACTTAGAATATAATGTACAAATGCAAACCTAACATACCTCGCGTATGAATAATCCTAACATCCTGAAAATTCCCTACTTATCAAAGGTAAAGTAGCTAACAGGTTATACAATACTCGATATGTTCCACTTTTCCCGCATATCGCTTAACAGGTAGAATTGTATTATCTAACAAAATCCATTAAGGGACCAATCTATCAAAGATACCAGCATCTTGAACTATGGATTGACACTATCTTCATCAAAGTGTCACTCGTCTCGAGTATAACATCATTTGAACTATGAATAAACGTAGATATTACCAAAATTCTTGGGCAAACCTAACATTACTCAACAAAAAACTTAACCTAGACTCACGTTTCTAACACATCATCATCAGTTAACACAGTAATATCTTCAAAACTCATCATTTCTCTAACGAAGTGTTAATTTCACGCTGTCATAGTAATGTTTAACATAACGTACTTAACTCATAAGTTGTGATAGGTTTTGTCATTGTACATTCTTTCGGGAGTTGATGTGTTGCTATAGATACTCTTGGTTAATGAAAACTGTTTATTCGTAAGTTAGGTATGTTATGTCAAACATTACTATGACTGTGAAATTAACATGACTATGACTGGTGCTCGATCTCACCCGTAGGCCTAATCTTCGCACGCTCGGAAGACGCTACATGGGCGTAGCGGCTACGCTCCTAGGAGGGGCCACCCCTATGTACACCCTAGAACTTGAAATTTCACTGTGTAGCAGGCTTAACATATACGTAAGACATATACCAAGTTTAGAAGCGATACCTCTAACCGTTTTTTGAGAAAATGCATCGGCTCAAAGCGGTGAATACTACATATGTAATTTTTTTTTATTCATTTATTTATTTGTTTATTTTTTTGCCCCCTCCTTTTGAAAAGGGCATTGCACGTGAGTGGTGGTATCATGTAAAATATATATATATATATATATATATATATATATATATATATATATATATATATATATGTATATGTATATATATATATATATGTATCCTCCACTACATTATCCACTGTTCTGTCCTCCTCCTCTCTCTCTCTCTCCCTACTCCCTCCTATATATATATATATATATATATATATATATATATATATATTATGTAATAATGTGTGTGTGTGTGTGTGTAATGTGTGTGTGTGATGTCTTTTTTAATGTGTGTGTGTGTGTGTGTGTGTGTAATGTGTGTGTGTGTTTTTTTTTCTTTTTGTGTGTGTGTGTGTGTGTGTGTGTGTGTGTGAATAATGTGTGTGTGTGTGTGTGTGTGTGTGCATTGTGTCGTTTCATTATCATATTATTATTATCATATATATACCATATATATATATATATATATATATATATATATATATATATATATATATATATATATATATATATATATATATATATATATATATATATATATATATATATATATATATATATATATATTTATTTCTTTAATGCTAATAAATTTCGCACCTTTGTTATGTATTTAAATTATCCCTAGTTTTTCACTTTTATTTAATAAGAACACAGATTTTTAAAAAAACATGACTTTATTGATCAAATTATAATGATTACTGTTTATTTACTAAGTTTTTATTAGTTAGTTTCTTACTCTAACTTATTCCAAGCTTTCGTGGAATGCCATTCCACCTCGTTCGGGGATTGTCAGAGAAAGAAAACCTTCATTTTTATTTCTTCGTTATTACTTTCTGCTACGGTTGGTTGTTGTTTATATTTATGGTGTCCTTTCCTATTTTTTGTCGAATGCTTTCGCATGACGCTGATGCCTTTAAACTTTCATTGATTGTTTCATCTATGTAGTAATTGCCTCGGTCCCGGTTGAAGTTTATTGTGTTTTTTATTGAGAATGCTTCATAAAATTTTCTAAATTTATGGTTTTTTATTGTTTTAATTATTTTGCTATTTTCAGTTTTAATTTGATGGCCTTCGTTTGTTTGATGTATTACTAGTGGCGAGTTACTATTATAGGTTTGTAAGTCACATAGGCGAAACAGTAGACATAAAACGCCGCTTAAACCAACATAAATATGACTTACAAACCTATAATAGTAACTCGCCACTAGTAATACATCAAATAAACGAAGGCCATCAAATTAAAACTGAAAATAGCAAAATAATTAAAACAATAAAAAACCATAAATTTAGAAAATTTTATGAAGCATTCTCAATAAAAAACACAATAAACTTTAACCGGGACCGAGGCAACTACTATATATATATATCAATATGCTCCTCTCCTCATATATATATATATATATGAACTCATCAAACCACATCCCTCAAAATAATTTATACTATGTAAAGTTGGTAAATAGGAAATGCATTTTAAGATTCTGAATTTACAATAATAAACTTTATTTGAATTTTCAAATATAATTTAAATAATATTAACAAAATGTAAAAAGAAATATTTTTTGTTTTTTTTGTGCTTCACTGTAGGCTTATGAAAATAAGAGGTGAATTTTCTGAGTTTTAGTATACACCCGACAAGAGTATATATATATATATATATATATATATATATATATATATATATATATATATATATATATATATATATATATATATACTATATATATATATATATATATATATATATATATATATATATACAAGAGAGCGGAAATATTAAACGTTGAGTTTTTTTCTTTTTTTTATTCGAAAATTAAAAAAAATATTCCTGCATTTGGGGAAACAAGGCAACGGGGGGGACAGAGGGGGGGTTGAGGGGTCAGTCTCGTCCTGAGGAGCCAGAGACCCCGACTCCTGCCACCTTTTGCGGTTTACCTATGGTATTCCTTTAGTTAAAAAAAAAAAAGAATAATTTTACTTCCAAAAAAACACTTTAGTATTACTTTAACTAAAGGAATACCATAGGGTGAACCGCAAAGATGGCGGAGTCAGGGTCTCTCAGCCTCCCGGTGGACGACGGGGGGGGGACTCGTCTCCCCTCTGTCCCAGTCAGCTCGGAAGTCCCCTAAATGGCCGAAAATAATTTTAAATATTTTCGATGGATAAATAAGAGATTAGCCCTCCTTAAAATTTTCCGCTGATTATAAATATATAATTTGTTTTACTGTAGAAGCTGCCGGTCCCTAGTTAGCATTAAAAAAATCTGACCATCTCTCTCTCTCTCTCTGCCATATATATATATATATATATATATATATATATATATATATATATCTCTCTCTCACTATATATATATATATGCTCTCTCTCCTCTCTCTCCTGCTCTCTTTCCTCATTATGTGGACACAAAATAATAAATATTGAAATCAGGAAAATAAACTAAAAAACCTCCATCATTCCATCCATTCCTTCCGTCCCTCTCTCTCTCTCTCTCTCTCTCTCTCCTCTCTCCTCTCTCTTTCTTTCTCCTCCTCCTCCTCTCCTCCTCCTCTCTTTCTCTCCTCCTCCTCCTCTTTCTCTCTTTCTCTCCTCCTCTCTTTCTTTCTCTATATATATATAACAACTCCCAGGAAGGGCTTTCGCCCTGTCAGTTGGTTCAGCGTCTTCTATTTCTGGCCTAGAACACCCTAGAAATCCACATCTCGGCGCAATGGTTTCCGATACCAGTCCTCGAGTTAGACACTCTCAGGTATAGGGTTTTCGGCCTTTCAGTAGAACTAGCATCTTATTCTTTTAGGCCTCGAAACTCGTTCTCTCAGAGCTCTCCAGAGGATTGTGCTTCTGAGCGCATAAGATTCCAACGCTGGTCCAAGAGTAATTCAAGCAAATAGAAAGGACCGGGTTGCTAGCCCTGTCACCCTATTGTCATGCAAAGAAAGTCTTCATTTGCTCTGACCGTGACGAAACGTCCAATCTTCTTTGAACTTTAAACACAAATCATTTCCACTCACCTCTCAATAATTCTATCCTTTATCCAAATATTATATATCCAAACCATATTTAATTTTTCATTACTATCAAAAAGAACCGATTAAATACTTTTTTCCAGCTTCTCAAATTATTTTTTTTAAAACTCCATCATCTATTATATTAACGAAAAAAACATAAATATAAAAATTTTGTTGCTCCTCTTCTTGAAATGCTTATAAATATTAATCTGGTTTTAATTCATTAATAATTTTTGATTTTAATTTAAAATATTTACCACAGTAGAAAGTGTATTTACTGAGAGTATGATTAAATTTTACTCTTCCTGCATTCAATCTTTCTTCTAATCTCGGGCTAAAACTATTTGGAGCTTTCAGAATAGCTCTCCCAATCTCTTTTCTGGTTCTTCTCATTTCTTCTTTCCCAGCTGTTTTCAGTGCGTCCAACTCCAACGACGGTCAGAACATATATATATATATATATATATATATATATATATATATATATATATATATATATATATATATATATATATATATATATATATATATATATATATATATATATAAATATATATATATATGTATATATATATGCTCATGTGTATGTAATGCAATAATAAAATTAATCTTTGTGTTGATTCAGAATATGGTTTAACTGGGTGGGGATTATGACATTAAAGCACTTCTCATTGATGGAGTCAATGGGGATGGGTTTTCATAAATCTTTGGTTGTCTTCTGGATCAGGAGGATGTAATGCGGG
>JABUQX010140576.1:0-10000 GCA_015478945.1 Trachelipus rathkii
CTGATGCCCCGTTTCAGTTCAGATTTGGAGTGTTTAACCGTTTTCGCATCGACGCTTTCGCGTTTTCGTGCGCCATGTTGTATCATATAATCATATTATTTACCATTTAAATGTGTATATATTATATTTATATAGAATGAGTCTGAATGACAAAAACTCAAAAGTGACTTAAGGGTCAAATGAAATAATAAAAATATTGAAATTAAATTAGTGGAAGAAGGATGAGTGAATGACTAAATTAAATATTTGGCTTTTGGAATATCAACTTTTGATTCACTAATCACTAGTCCCCACTCCCCAGACCCCAGTCACTGCACAGGTACTGACTGCTGTGTGGCGATACTGTCAGTCTCATTGTCATTGGGCTCATCAGTGATCCCAATACATTTGGTGCATTATGACTGATAAGTCACGGTATCTCAGTGGGTATGAAGTATGTCAATGAGGAATGACAGTGGTGAAGGGCAGGGGGGCGGTAACAGGACTCCTAAACTTTGCTGCCTTGTAATCATCTCTCTCCAGTTGTAAATTTTCAGAATTTCCTAGTTCTAGATTATGAGCAATAAATACTAGTTTTTGCAAAGTCTACACAACAAAAGGTTATATTTCATGTGAGGGCCTTTGCAACCTTTTATTTCCTTAAAAGGTACAGTCACACGACTTTTGCGTAATTTCTAAATTCTGATTAAATAATTATGATAAAAATGTTACTGAAAGCTAATAGAGTAAGAAAACATTAATGAAGTCACAAACAAATATTATGAATATCAAAATTCAGAATATCAAATTCAGAATATAAATGAAAATATGGAAACCCATGGAAATTTTGGAGCCTAAGCTTAGGGCTTTCTCTTATAAAGAAATTAGGACCAAAATGTCAAATTAGAGCATATTTGCTAAAATTTATAATATAATTGTTCAAATATGTAAATTCCACAACAATTGAAAAAAACAGAAAAAACAAATTTTACTTGTTTTGGGCTATTTTCATGAAAAAAAAGCGACTCGTTTTTCACTTTCTCTGCTTACTGATACCGTGAGATCAGCAGAATTGAGGAAGATATCTAAGGCGATGAATATCATTTACCTGCAAAGATATGGATATTAAATATTCAAAGCGAGTCATTTATTTCTTTAACTACTCACTGACTTACGAGCCAGTTTGAACAGACTATGTGTTCCATTGTAATCTATATATATATATATATATATATATATATATATATATATATATATATATATATATATACTATATATATATATATATATATATATATATATATATATATATATATATATCTAGTATATATAATAATAATAATATATGTAATAATAATAATAATATAGCATAATATCTTTCATAATATATATATATATATATATGTAATATTAATATATATATACGGTGCCTTTTCCTCTCTTTCCATATATATATATATATATATATATATATATATATATATATATATATATATATATATATATATATATATATATATATATATATATATATATATATATATATATATATATATAATTTGGAATTGAAGAGTTAAAGAAATTTGTTTATTATTGTCCTCTATACAGATATATGTGAGTAAACTTTATTCAATACCATAGGTATGTAATAATACAGTGTATGAATAATACACAAGGCTACCATTATATTTTATTAAAAGATAGGCTATGGGTTATGTAAAATAAATCCCTTCCAGCAAATTTTTTTTGAATTATCAAGTACATTGTGTTCGGTTCAGGCGTTTAGAAAAAAAATTCCGGCGGACGGACGGAAAAATGTCAGAGGTCGGCCGGACCGGATTCGATTTTCTCTAAATATATATATATATATATATATATATATATATATATATATGCTTATAGATATAGAGATATATATATATATAACTGTATATATATATATATATATATATATATATATATATATATATATATCAATATATACATATAGTGAAGTCGCATACTAACGACACATTTTTGAGACCAAAAATTTTCTAAGTTCAAAAAACTTTCTAAGTTCAGAAAAATTAAGTTAAGTTAAGTTTTTTAAGAAAATTCTTTAGTGGCAAGCTTCTGGCATAATTCCAGAAGCTTGCCACTAAAGAATTTTTAAAAAAACAACAATAATTCCTTTTTCTTAATGTCGGACCTATACACTCTCTCACTATATACTCTCTCACTCTCATATATATATATATATATATATATATATATATATATATATATATATATATATATAAATAATACTAAGGTGTTGCACGATGCCAAAGATTTTCGTCCGATGCCGATACGATACAAGTGCTCACAATTTTTCACTTTCACGATACCGATGCCGATACGATGCCAAGTGCGATGCGATACCCGATACCGATGTACACTCCCTATAAATATAAAAGCTAAATATATATATATATATATATATATATATATATATATATATATATATACTATATATATATATATATATATATATATATATATATATATATATATATATATCTCTCAACCTTTTCTTTTATACATTTTGTTAGCTACTGAAGCATTAAAATGCTCTAGTTTAGTTAGTTTTGTCAAACTTTTACCCGAAAAATGCATAGAAATGCTCACCAAACATAAGGAATTTCATGAATTTGTAAAGTTGCTTCTTTCTTGCCGAATTTAAACGTTCTTCTGAAAATGTAAACAAACAAGATGGCTGCTTGGTGTCTGAATTGGTGAAGATGTTTCATTCAATAAAATCCAGCTTTAAATCTAATTTCTTCCAAATGGATAAACTCATCACAAATAGTTGATTCATTATTTGTAATATTCATGTTATTTTTTATTTCTGTTTATTAAAACCACGTGCTCCATCAGAACAGCTGATTCCAATTGTTTAAAAACAAAAGCCTAGCATGAAATCGCGGTCGTTTAAACACAGGGTTCACACTGAAATTTTAAATTTGAATTCCCTGACTATCCCTGGCCAAATTCGCAAATTTTCCCTGACCAGCATATAAAATATCTATTAATCATTATTGCAGCCTATTTACTCAGTTCATACATTAAATTATTGAAATTTAGCACAAAATTGTTCACCATCCCTTGGAAAATTTAAAATATTTTTTTTAATCGATCTATACCTTCCCCATAGCCGTCCAACGCAATTTTTTTTCCAAAAGTAAACAGTTTTATTTATACAAAAAGAAAATAAATTTAAAGCTTACATTAATAGCCTAGGTGAATAACGTCCACTGTGATCACAAAAGTTCTAAATGGGGAGATTTAGGTTAACTTTTTCTTCTCAAGCATCTGAATTTTTGATTTTATAGCGTCTTCTTCTGTCAAAGCTTTGTTTTAACATCTTTCTCTGCTCTTCAAGTTTATTGATCTGTATGAATAATTTTTTTTTCTTTGAGATGTTCTTCATATCTCCTATGGGCAGCTCTTACATTTGTCAACATTTTTTGAGTGATAGGAACTTTTTGAATACCTTTCATGAGATCTTTTAACATTGTGCACTGTAGTCCTTTTAGAAATCAGACTATGTTCTTTCAGATTCTCTACTAAAATTGCTTTATTTACAGAAAACCCTCCTTCCACTGTCGCATTTCCATGCGAAAATATCAGTCCTAATTTAATAATTTGCCACAATTACGCATAACGTGGATTCCCAGGTACTATAGAAGAAAAAAACTCAAGTCTCTTAGAAGGACAATCACCATCCAAAAATATTTTGAATTTTAATTCAAGGGTAGAATGAGCTTCACTGCAAAGTAGAGTGTATTGTGCTTTTGCTTTATCAGCAACAGAATCTGTGATTCAGTTATTGGTGTACAATGCCTCTAGCAGCCAAACTAAATCTTTGTTCCCTTGTTCTGGCTGATGAAGAATTATACTAGGATCAATGATGAAACCAACTGGACAAGCAACTAGAGGACATCTTTCGCTCATACTTTCTGTCATTTTGATTAGCACAGTGGCGTTTAAGTTGAATTTAGAGGATATTACTTTCATTGAGCTTCTTTGAGGAAGTTTTATTTGTTTGAAATCAAGATTAATGCCTTTTACATCAAATTGTCTTTGTCATATGAAATCCCTATTACAAAAAAGCTTAGTTGCTGTAGCAGGCATTTTACTGGACCAAGAAATCTTTCCATAATATTTAATACGGGACATTGTAAATCTGTGAACAGGAATGGACCAAGTGAGTCTGACGTTTGACGTTTGGAACTTTTGTAAAAATGATTCACGTTCTAAGAAGCATTTTAAAAAAAATAGTTTGCATTTTAAATACATCTTTAGTTTGAACAAAACATTTTAACAATGGTTTGGTGTTGAAAATTTTGATATCCAACTGCACAAAAATCAAAAATCAAAAAATTAAAATGATAAAAAAAAAAAAAAACTCAAAAGTATAAATCCTAAAAAAAAGATATAAACAGATTAAGTCATAAGTCATACAGTCTAAAACACATCCGTATACCAATCACCTTCAATCGGAAGGATGAACTTGGAACAACCTCTCAGGACAGAATGAGAATAGCAGGTATGGTAACTAAAATAGAAAGGAACAGGATGAAGTAGATTTATGGGATGTGGTTCCTCTCCCATCCTTTTCATTCACTTATCAAATACATCTCATTCCACAATTGTACAGTAAGGAAAAAAATATATCAAAATATGTAACTTGGTCCATGAATCATTCTTCATTTTTTTTGAAATTTTAAAATTTCGGTTTGGAATTTTCTGACTTTCCAATATCTTCGCCTTCCCTGGCCTATTTTGATTATTTTCCCTGACTTTCCAGAAAGTGTGAACCCTGAAACAGGAAATTACTACTAAGTGAGCATTTCTTATCGAAGCGTAAGCACAAATGACATGACAAAAACAAAAACGGTCTAAATTAAAAGCAAAGAAAATACTAGAATTCATTCTATAGCAGACCTTACATTATTATTACAATTATGATTAAAGGATATAGAGAAAATAGTCCCATGTAAAATATTAGTGGACTTGCTACTTCTATTTATCTCAAGCCCATACTTTACTTGAAACTAATTTCTGTATTTCTATCTCCTTTAATCATAAATGTGGGTCTAAGGTCCGCATACACAAGGCTTTTGTTATTTGTTCTGATTGGAAGTTTTTCCATGAAGAAATCCCTTGCTCGAAAATTTTCTAGGTTTAGCTGCCTTTATCCTCTAACGTTTTGGTAAACTTGTTTACACGTTTTGCCAAATACTTTATTTATATTCAAGCTACTGCATGTGATGTTCCTAAACCCATCTGTTTATGCACCGGCTTCCCTGAATTGGACCCCTTTCCAATGCTTCACTTTCAGATTAGAAATATCTTAAACAAAACTCCACAATGCAAGTTTCTTATATCTTTTATCAACAGCTCAATTGGCAGTTTCTTTAAGAATAAAGAAAGCATCCCCATGAACTTGAGGTCACACATAGTTTACAAATATAAATGTGCTTTGAACATCATTATGGAGTCAAACTTTCCACAAAAAGATGTGAGCCTTCAAACGCATGGGCATTTCCTTTTGAACTAATCTCCCCAACTCTCAGCCAGAGAATTTAGCTGTCAGAAATCACTATGACCTCAATAGGCACTGTATATGTCTGGAAAGTGACATTCTTTAAATGCTTCTAAAGGTGAACTTAAAAAATTTGGAATATTTTTATATAAAAACTTAAACCTACACTTAATATCCATAAGACTTCTTTGGCACTCCTGATTTCCTGAACTAATTGCCTGAATTTCGTACACAATTCTTCTTGAGGAGTTTACTTTATTTGCAAACAATTGAAATCAGCTATTTATGAGTGGAGCACAATTAGATTTGAATAAACAGAAATAAAAAACAATAACAAATGGTTTATATTACAAAAAATTGATCAATATTGTGATGGAGTTTATCGATTTGGAAGAAATTAGATTCAAAGCTAAAAATTGATTTTATTGAATGAAATATTCATCAATTCAGCTGGCCTACCACTCCGTCATTTTTTTACATTTCAGCTAGAAACGTGCCTGTTCGCAATCTAGGAAATAGCAACCCTTATAGAATAAGAAATTCCTTGGACATTTAAGCATTTTTTACGATTTTGCCGGTTTAACAAAAGCATAAACTCAGTGGCTCTTACGTTGTAGCACAAATAAAACGAAAAGCGCCTATATACTAATTAGGTCAGATAGATAGAGAAACTATCAGACAAGTGCGGATATATATATAAATATATATATATATATATATATATATATATATATATATATATATATATATATATATATATATATATATATATATATATATATATATATATATATATATATATATATATATATTAAATGCAAAATTAAAAAAGAAGAAATTTGAAACTTTAATTTCTAGAAAGGGTGAAGCTACCCTTCTCGAATTCGTCGAGTCATTGAAGAAATTTTTAAATTCTCTTCGTCTGATAGCAATGTGCTGAAAACCTCCTATCAAATCTAGCTTTCCGTGAATGGTGCTGATAAGCTCAAAACCTTTCAACTACCAACACCACACTTCAGAAATGCGGGACATAGTGTATTATATATATATATATATATATATATATATATATATATATATATATATATATATATATATATATATATATACTATATATACTCTTTCTTATATATATATATATATATATATATATATCGAGAAATCCGGTTCCCAAAGGGGCGTTCTTGGCGTTCGAAACTAATGTAATTTGTTTTGTATATATTATACACCATTGAAAAGAGGAAAGATTTCTTGCTGTACAATATTTGTTTTATAACATATGTAAAAAAAAAGGCGTTTACAATTTCGTAATTTCTTCCCAAATATCATGAATCAACATTTTATCAAGCAATTTTTAACAGTGAATTTCTACTTTGGAACTACAAAAAAAAATTTTTCAAAGCTAGTTCACTGAATTAACATAATAGCTCTTTATGAAATAACTTTCCACAAATGTAGCAATATATAGAATTTTTTTTTTTTTTTGATTTTTTTGCTAAATCTCAACTTTTTTTTTCTCCATAAAATTTAAAAGTTATCAGAAATATACCAAAAGTTTTTATATTTACATGAATCATACATCAAAATGTAGTTCAATGTATACAAAAAAGAAAACAAAAAAATAAAAATTATAAAGGCGTTTTTGTTATACTCGAAATAACTGACTCAATGTGAAAAGGAAAAAAAGTTTTAGTAAAATAGTCAGGATGAACTGTGAGCAGTGACAGGCTCAGTTAATTCTAATAAATTTATATAAAATGAAAAAATGGGATCTAAGCCAATTTTTACACAGAAGTTGTAAAAATTTAATTCTAATCAGATGAATAGTAAAAAAAAAAGTTATATGCCATCAATTATTAGAATTTTTTAGTTTTCTTTTTTTTTTTTTGGCAATAAAAAGAAAAATCATAATAACTTTTTTATATATATCAGATTAATGCATAACTGAGCATGTATAATTAGAAAAACACATATTGTGTTAAGATAAATTTTGTATATCAAGCAGCTTTGCACATTCATGGAAAACTAATAAATTATAAAAGTTTTTCCCATAGTAACATAAAACCATTAAGGCATTACAGAAAATTTATCTAAATAAAATATGTGTATCGAGTTATAAAGACCATAAAAATTTCATTTTTATCAGATGAATAATAAAAATGTTGCATGATACCAATCATTAAAAAAAAAATTTTGGCAACTCAAAAATAAAAAACCATGAAAACTTAATTATTATTTATACGATCAGTTTGAAATTTGCAGAGCGTATATAATTGGGGAAGGTAGACATTTTTTGTTAAGAGAAAATTTTTGTATGCCCAACAGATTTGTCACTGCTCATGGGAAACATTTCAAAGTTTTCAAAAGTTTTCTCGTGATCAGCGGCAAAACTGTTGGGCATACCAAATATTAATCTAAATAGAATATGTATATCTTGTAGAGGTACACAAGCTGTGAAAGTTTCATTGCAATCGAGTAAATATTAAAAAAGTTACACGCCACCTGTTCTATTTATTTAAAAAAAAATTTTTTTTTGCTACTAAAAATATTTATGATAATTTTTTTATTTTTTGTTCAATCAATACGAAACTTTCAGATCATATACTACTAGGCAAGATTTACATTTTTTGTTTAGATAAATGTTTTGTAAACTCAAGGGGTTTGCCGCTGCATATTGTTGAAAATTTAGAAATTTTCCCATGCACAGAGGCAAATCCGTTCTCCATACAAAAAATTTATTTAAACAAAAATTATGTATCTTCCCCAACTATACTTACTCCGAAAGTTTCGTGCTGATCGCATGAATAATAAAAAGGTTATAGTGATTTTTCATTTATGACATATCAAAATTGAATACCCCCCATATCCCCCTGTATATTGAATAAAATATTTTTTTTGCATGTTGAGAAAATAACCAGACCATTGAAGAGCATTAAATTCTACACTAGAAAGTATTAAAAACCTAAAATTCATAGAATTGATGATTACTACCCTCAAGAGTTAGGAACCCCTCATGCGTCCTTAAAGGAATTTAAAATGTGTGGTATCGGTGGTTAAAGGTATGCGACCGCTTTGCCCGTGCGATGACTACTACTACTCACAAAATTCCCGATGCGATTACGCAAAAGAAATGGAAGCCCGATACCACCGATACGATACGATACCGGGTATCGATTCATCTGTCTACCTAACAAACTTTATCCTAACCCTATGTAGCCTTTAGTGGCCCTAGCCTAATGGATTATGTAAGCCATCAAAGTGGCTAACCTAATGGATTATGTGGGCCCACAAGTGGCCCTAACCTAATGGATCATGGGAAAGCCTCAAGGTGCCACCTAACCTGTGGATTGGGAACTAAAGTTCACCCTGACCTAAGATTATGAAATGCCACAGTTTGCCTGTGTGAAGGACCCGAACTAGGTGAGCCACAGATTTATGTATATGTATATGCAGTTCATACTCTACGGTTTAATGCCAATTTCTTACAATGGCAAAAAGCAAAACCATTTTTAGTTCGAACAACATAACATAAGTAAATAACCTAAAAGATATTCCTTTCTTCGGCAACGTCTTCGTATCTCTAATTTAACCTAAAAATAAAATACTATTTTGCTTATGCGATACTCTAATTACAATTTTTGCAACGTTTCACTTCTAAAATAAATTTACAATAGTCTATAATTGCAAGAAAACTGCTATTATCATTACAGATGTCAAATAAATTATACAAATTCATCTTCAAAGTTTGCACAAAATTAACAAATAAAATCACATGCTGCCTCTATGCGTAAAATTTCAAACTAAGATTTCTGCTATAAAACTAGTGTTGCCAGACAGGCTATGAGAAATTACCCACTCTTGTGACCGAAAATATTTTCTTAAAGGAAAAATTACCCTCTACCAATATATATATATATATATATATATATATATATATATATATATATATATATTTATTTATATATATATATATATATTATATATATATATATATTTCTTCTTTTTTTTTATTTATATATATATATATATATATATATATATATATATATATATATTAATTTAATTTTAATGTTTATTTTGTACTTTTCCCCAAACAAAAATACCCTTATACCCGCACTGGACTTAGAATAATTTTTCACTCAGATGAAAAATTGAATTAAGCCATTTAATTTTTAATATTTGATTTCAATTTCTTCTATGTATAAAGTTATAATATTGAAATAAAATGTTTTTTTTAGTTCTACAAGTTAAAAATATGTTCATAAAAGATTTGACAGCGCTACTTTATGGGGATCTAACTTTTTTTTAAATTGATTTTCTGCTGAGCGATACATTAGGCCTCGTTTAATCCATTTCCGTGTATTTTGTGTTGGTAGTTTCTATGGGGTAAAAATTCTGTGATTGGTTTGAAGCTGACTATTACCTACTTTTTTGTTTTTTATCTTCTGGACAATT